>AFRA01000101.1:0-56201 GCA_000223055.1 Claviceps fusiformis PRL 1980
TTATAAAGAGTATACTTACTTTTAAGCTATATAGAATAGTATAAAGTACTAATATAGCCTATATTATTAATATAACCTTAAAAACCTTTATAGAATACTTTGAATTCCTATAAATTCTAGTAATAATTTATATTAACTTACTTTTACTATATAAATACCTTATAAAGCTAAGTATAACTAAAAAAAAATATTTAATAATTAATATTATAGCTTTTTAGTAATTATATAAATACTATAAACTTATAGAAATTTACTAAATTAATAAGAATAATAATATTATAATTATTATAATAAAAGCTTTATTTAATAAAGTATTAAAAACCTTTATTAATACTAATAAAGCTAATATTTAAATTAAAGAGTAAGTAAAGTATATATAAGCTATATAAAGGTAATAATAATAATAATAATTAATAAAATCCTAGCTATAACTAATTATATCCCTATATTTTCTAGCTAGAATTTACTTAATAATACTTTTCTTAACTAAGATTTTTATTTATTTTTTAGCTACTCTTTAAGTAATTTTTTTTATAAAAAGAAAGAATTCTCTAGTATTAAAATTACTCTTAATAGTAAAACCTTAGTATAGGTAAAATGTTAGGTATAGCGTATATAGGCAACTAGGTAGGTCTGCTATAATAATGCACGCAGTTTAATTAGCTACACCGCTAACCGTACGCATAGCTACAACACTACTTTTTCTTACTTCCTAAGCTTAGCTCTTAGCATAGAAGAATCATCGATAATAGACCCTTTTTACGTTGTTTTTGTTATGCATGCATTTTAGTATCTGTTTTTCCCTTTTTCGGGTTATTCCTAACAGTAATATTATAATAAATAATAATTATTATAAACTAGCTTAAATAATTATTATAATTTAGTATTAATAAAGTTATTATTATTTAAAAAGAGAAAGAAAAGACTACTATCTCTCTTTACTATATATTTATTCTATATATAATATATACTTATAGGGTTTGCCCTATAGGTATAGTATGTTGCCTTATATGCTCCTCTCCTGCTCCGCTAAGGATCCAAGCCTCTAGCTTAAATCCATTACAATTAACCTTCTTTAAATAAAGAAGGAGAAGAAGGTAGTATAGTAATAGTAAATATTTAATAGGAAGCTTTAAGTTAGTAAAAAGATAATAAGTAAAATACTATATAATAAACCTTAGAATATACTATAAAGACTAATAGCTAGAAAAGTAAGAGTAATAAAGTATAAAGTATAATAAGGATTAATAAAGGTAAAGTATCAAAGTAATAAAGAATTTTAAAGAGTAAAGAAGTAAGTATAAAAAATAACTTTATAAATATAGTAAGTAGAATAAAGAAACTAAAAAGGTATTAAGTAAAAGGAAAATAGAATAATAAAAAGAAATACCCTTTTATACTTAAAATACTAAAATAAGTAATTTAAGAAATTACTTTATTATTTATTTTAATATAATTATATATATATATACTCTCTTTTTAGCTAGGTTTAGACACTAAGATAGGTAATTTAGAAGTTTACCAAGCAATACTATTATTAATTAGTTATATAGATGCATGCCTAGTATATAATAAGAGAGTGGATAATTTATACCCACTATATAGCTATATAGGACAACCTTACTAAGGCGTAATATTATTATATTTATAAGGGGAGAGCTATATAATAGATTTAAGCTAAATACTTAGATCTTTATTAAAGGTATAGTAGGGATAGGGAGGGGGAGTGTTGTATACTATTAGGGCTAGCCCTACCTATAAGACTATATCTAGCAGGAGGCAGGAGGGCAACGTTAGGACTCCTTCCTAATGCCCTTATAGTTAATAATAATACTATTAACGCTAGAACGCAGACGCCTTCTAGGCCAGTCCATAACATAAAGTACCTTTATTCTTTAATTATATTTAATAAATAATTAGCTTTTCTAAGTTATAGCAAGGCCATCACATGTCTCTTCCCTTGTGCCCGCCTTAGACTTTATGAGACCGACCGTATATTCTAGCGTGGCCGGTTGTAGCCGAGGGTGGCCATGACAGCTTGCCTCCCACCTTTGTTCTAGCATGCCGGACCAGATTGTTGGTCACCACCATTCAGACCCCCAAGATCCTGCGAATGCCCACCGCTCTTGTATATTCACTCGACACAGATTCCTGCCAGATATTACATAATGGACAACATACCATGTCTCGTGCCCAAGACGTTTTCGCAGTCGCCGATACGTGATACCATGAATTTCCTCCAAACCTCGTCACCGTGCCACCTCGTCACCTCCCCCATCTTGCCGCATGCATCTTTTGCTGCTGCCCCGACGCCGTCTTTCTTTCTCGCTCTACATGGGCTGTGAATAGCCGCCTGAATGAATCGGAGGCGGAGGCATATTGGCAAAGTCGAGGTTTCCAGAATGCCAACTCCAAAGAGGTGCGAGTTCTCCCAGCTGAGTCTCCGAAAGGTTCTCGATATCAAAGTCGGGACCCGGGTCGGCTACTACTGCCTGCTGGTAGGCAACATCATCAACGCCAATCGCTTCGTTTGGGATTGAAAAAGACGAGACCAGACCCGGCCCCTCCATCGTTTGTTGAGGAAGCGTTGTATCGGGCCGAGTTGACCAGATAGGCTGCTGCTCCATGTAGTGGCCATGGTTAGACGGTACCATATAATGGCCGGGATTCGGTGCCGTCGATGCTGAACCGCCGTCCATGGACATATAGTTGGCGTGTGAAGGGACATAATGCGATGATTGTTGTGCATGCTGCTGCTGCTGCTGCGCGTATTCGTGTCCGTCAAACACGTACTGGGATGATATTGTATGGCTGGGCGGTGGTCCTGTGTTGTTTGAAGGCAGAGGGAGAGGTGCCGCCGGTATCGGTGCCGCCATAGGAGGAGCCTGCACTTGTTGTGGTTCACGTAACAACTGACAACTCTGTGCATCCTGCGGCGCGACAGCGGTTGTGGTTGTTCTCGTCTCCGAATACATTTGGGGTTGAGCTACCACCGGTTGTCGTTGCGAAGCGGAATCCGCCGGAACCGACTGTTGAGTCGCGGTGGACTCTGATTTCGTAGGAGATGACGCCGGTGACGACCTGGACGTCACTTTTGTTCGCTTCACCTGTCGCCCCGAGCCTTTGCGCGGCACAACCTCTGGCAGCCTCCTGACAAGTCGCTCAAGAATATCATACGATGTTTTCGATGTTTTAGAGATCGTGTTAAGCTTCTTCAGCATATCCACAGCGTCTCCAATCGCAAGCAGAATCTCTTGCCGGTTTGTAATCGTGCGTTCGTTATCCTTGAGTAGTGCGGTGCAGAGCATGGCAGCCGTGTCGAATATGGAGAAGATGATGAAATGCAATCGACCGTCGCGGTTGTAGACCTTGTCCACCCACAGTCGCAAGGTCTTCATGAGTTTGAGTGAGTACCATATTCCCACTTCTCGGATCTTGAGCTCATCCAATGGAGATTCCCAGGTATATTGCTTGACCATGTAGTGTCTGATTGGGTTGAGAATGAGCAGACATGCCATGGTGTACACGTAGAATCTATGTGCAAATACCCAGGGGCACTTTTCGTCCTTGCTTGTATCGGGGTTCTCAAAGGCAAATTCCGGTGGGAACTCTTCAACCCAATTCTCAATAATGACTTTGTATTCTCGAACCTCGGCAGGGGCAATAATGTTCTTAGGCGCGCTGAATCTCGATGCCAATTGCCGAGTCAATCGGGATTGCATCTTCATGTGAAGCAGGGGAGAAACCATGTGGCCTTCGAGAGTGAGCTCAGGCAGGTCGGCATCGCAATCCGCACGGTCAATGATCTTGGGTCTGGAGAGACCAGAAGAAATTTGCCTGGCAAGGTGTTTGTGTTAGCTTCTGGCCATTCTGTCGACAGAGATATCAAGTTGCATGTGTATGCATACGGAAAGAGAGGAAGAAAGAGAGGGGGGTGGGGGGAGTGTAAATACCAGTCCCAAGTGTCCAAAATACACCAAAGCCTTCGCCGCATCTCCAAATCAAAGTCCGAGACGGTGCCTGGAGGTGGTGCTTTGTGATAACCCAATTCCCGACCCTCGAGTATTGCAGCGCTCAGTACGTGCCACGCTTCAAGAAACTTGGCTTCGGCTTTGTACCAGTAGCATGAATGCAACAGCCGCTGAACGTTGAGCATGTGATAATGACCCACCGGAATAACACTTGCAAGCTCTCTCATTGCAGCGTGCAGCTGATCGGAGACGGCGTCCAGAGTGTCTCCCAATTCATCCTCAAAAATCTGCTCACTGGCTGGCTCGACGTGCTGCAAGGCGCAGGCGCAAACAATAGCCAGGAGACATGTATATTGCAGTGAGAGAGGTCGTTTGTTGGGCCGTCTCTCCCACCATATGTGGTAGTCCTGGAGAAAGACAGGAGGGTAAATGATGTAGTAATGGTAGTTTATGTCGGTGAGGAAATTTTGCATCAAGATGTCTGGAGAATGGCGCCAACAGTCAACCTAGTTAGTCTGGCCCTTTCCAAACAAACATGGCAGCAACAGGCCAGTCAGCCTTATAAGCAGTAAAGCGTCGACTCACCCATGGATTGTCGTTGAGGAAGCAGTTTCAGGACTCGTTGCATCTGTGGCGAAGAATCAACATCCACATAGTCTTGCTTCGGAACCGGCTTCTCGTTCTGTGCAGGTTGTCGACAAAAAGAAACGATGTCAGAAAAAGGCTGTATTGTATTTATAGTGCCCGAATGTGGGACACATACCACTCCATGATCAATTCCCAGCGTGGCATAAAGACGGGTAGCCAGGGCATCGAATCCCACATGATCCTCCTCTTCGCCATCGGGTTGGGCAGTCCCTCTGCTGGCGTAATCATCGTGAGTCCGCTTCAGCTTTTCTGTCAAGTCATGGGCCGAGGGGTCAAGGACGGGGTTCGAGTAATTATAACGACATTCATCGGCAATTTTGCGCCTTTGACAGCGGTCGCACGGCCATTCGCGATTGCACTGACACACAAAGAAAACGACGGGTCAGTAATGATTGTGCAGAAGCGTACGCAAGACAAGAAAGGGGGGCAGGGGGCCGAATAAGTATTTGCTGCAACGACTTGCCTTTTGCTTCCGCCGTTGACACTCGGTGCAGGCGGACCGGTTGTAGGCGGCGTCACGCTGAGAATCGCCCACAGCGTTGCTGGTAGGTTCCGCGTCAGCCATGGCTTCCTGACCGTTGACTGTGCAACGAGGAGGCGTCGTCGTGTCGTCGTGTTGTCGCAAGGTCGCAAGGGGCTGCAATCAGAGTCGAGGTGGACAGCTAGAAGTGCGGGAGAGGTGCAGCAGGATGTTGCAAAGTCGATGGTAGGCATCGGAGCCGGGCGGGACGAGACGCCATTATAGCTCCAAGGCCAACCATATCATGTCATGCTCTGCATGTGGGCCTGCCGGGTCGTCAGACCGGTGACAGAGCAGGCCGTTACTGTGGAGGGAGAGTATCCGTGCACTGCACCCACCCACATGCATGGACGCAGGCCACACTGTCTGGCCCTTCGTTTCAATGTTGCCTGCCGTGCAGTGCTTCCAAGTTCTGCTTGCACGTGCTGGTCAAGCTCGTGGTTTAGACTCTTTCTTGCTTTTCTTTTCCATTGACAGAGTGTCCCCTTTTCCCCGATACATGCCATGGCAAATACATGCACTTACATACCGAGGTACTTACCTACTACCTAGGTAGGCACTTTAGTATCTAAGTAGTAGTATGTATGTACATATGTACGTTTACCATGTTCCATGTCTCCACAGCCAACTCAACGCCCCGTCATCTGCCGATCATGTCTTGAACAGACATGAAAAAAGTGCATCGCGGCTGCAACAATCCCTCTCCCCCGACTGGACAACTAAAAGGGGGAGTTTGGATGCGATGCCGCCGTCCCCGGCGAGCACTTCTATCCGGGCAGCAGCCTTTTTCTATCCGGGCAGCAGACACCCCACTACAGCCCGAAATAGCTTAGCGCAGTCATTTACCAGACCCCCCCCCATACAATTTACACACACCCACATGGATACACTCAAAACCCAACTGTAGTCAATTGTCAATTATCTCTATCTCTAAAAATCGTCGCATTTCCTTTGTAGTATAGCGCCTAAAAATGCGTTTTCTAGTGTTTTTTTAGAGATCTATAATATATATATATTTACAGCCTAACTATTATTCTGGGAAATTAGGCTTTAAGAGGTTATAATAGTATATAGTATATGGTTGTGCGGTGCGGTGCGGTGCGGTGCGGTGCGGTGCGGTGCGGTGCGGTGTGTTGTGGTGCGAGCTACGATGCTATGATTCTAATGAAAAAATGTTCACTACAGTAGATTCCATTTGGTTGTGTGGATAACACTGCAAAGGGTGTGGGAACGAAGGTAAGGGTGTGCATGCACGAGGAAAAGTGGACTGCTGCCCGGATAGAAAAAGGCTGCTGCCCGGATAGAAGTGCTCTCCCCGGCGCCGTCCCCAGTCACGCACCACGTTGCACCAGACATCAACCAATCCCTCTCCGGGATCCTATCAATTGATTACTAGGATCCAAATCCCATCATGCACGGCCGTTAGCAAACCGTTGATAACTTCATTGCAAAACTACGAACAGCCCCGTCTTCGCGGCTAGCGACTTCCTACCTACCTTGCATGCGAACCTAGTAGGTACTAGTACTAGGTAGGCACTTGGGCAGGGTAGGTTCAAACGTTGAAACAACACTTGGCCATACAAATCTAGTGTACAAGGTTTTTGAAATCATCGACAATTACCCCATGAGTCCTATGAGTATCCTACTCAAGGATATAGGGGAGCGTGAACATGAAGAAAGTGATACATATACAATCTGGTCTGGTGTATAGTATAATATGGATATAATACTTGACTGCCGTTCTCGTCTCCGTTCTCGTCTCCATTCTCGGCGCTTTTGCTCTTTTTTTTTTTTGGTTTTTTTTTCTTCGTTTTTCTTTCTTTTTTTTTTTTTTTTGTAGCCCCCTGTAGCGGCCCCCGCCAGCCTTTCATCAGCATTTCCTTGTCTCGTTCTATCGTCTCTCCGTTCTTTTGTTTTATTATACTGTATTTTGTGCTTTATTTTGTCCTGCTTGCATCACCCCTTATTCCCTGTCCTAGTGCCAGGCATGTCCATTGTCCGTTCATGCTCGTGACATTTCAGTCGCTTTCTCACTTATCCGCTCTCATCATTGATGTCGACTGGATTTCTGTCGAGGAGCAAAAAATTCAATCATCTAGGTATACACTCATACACGCACAAAACACGTCTTGTGGCGTCATCGACCAAGCCCTCAAAAAAGTGTGCGTGCAATAAAAATCCTACCAGACAGTACACGCATTCTCAACCCAAACACCCATGCAGAAAGCAACGCCTACGAATCCACCCAACAGTAATGCAGGTCAACAAAGCTCGTGCATCTCTCCACAACAGTCCTTTCTACCCCATTCACGATACATGAAAAAATATTCCTGGCAAATCGCCTTTTTCTTCCCACATTCGAACCCTCCCCCTTTCTGTCTTAGTCGTTGCCCACCGCAGCCATGCTTCCTTTCCTTCTTAAATCACCCGCCTTCAGCTTCCGCACTACCTGATATGACCTATCCAGCTCGTTCTCAACAGCACACCGTATTTTCAGTGCCGCCACAGCAGGCCAGACACTTCTTTCACCCCTCAAAATCCAGTAGTTTAGCGTCTCCCTCGTAGGCGTCTCCAGCAGGCGCACAAAATCGCCGCCCGTGACCTCGGGAACCAGTGTCATGGAAGCAGCCGGGATTCCCTCGTCCACGAGGAATCTCCGGATGCTGGAAGGCAGTAGTTGAAGCGTGTCGAGCTGACGGAGGCGGTGGCGGACTTCGAGTCCAACCATGCGGGCCAAGAAGGCGGATAGCCGAGTGATTTTGCTGCGAGACTCGACGAGAGATGGGCCGTGCATATCGGACTGCAGGAAAGGGATGAGATAGGGACGGGCTTGGCTGACGATGAAGTGATTGACGTTGAAGAGTTCGGCAATTCGTTGGAGAGGAGAGTCTCGGTCCGTGTACGAAACGTGTGTCCAGTGGTGGAAGTTGGTCGTGTTGGCGGCCGCCCATGGGACAATCTTGCCGTGGGCATCTTTGCAGAGAATGGTGACTTTCCGGCTGCCGTAGAGGGATGGCGAGGAGGCGTTGGACGCCACTGCTGCGGTCCATATCAACTGAAAAATGGGTGATAAAGGGGAGTTGTTAATTCATGATCAGCTGTTGTGTGCCCGACAGAACATATGCATGTATGATATCGCATCCCATTATCACCCAATCAAATCAGCTTCGCTGGCAGTACTCACCACGTTTGGGGCCGTGATATAGTTGAGGAGAGTCGGGACTCCGCCTTGGCCTTCTGTCGCGACGGTGATGTTGAGAACCCTTTTACTGCGGTTGTAGGCCTCCTCAAACGTCAGATCGCCGACATTGGCCCTCACACAATCCTCCAGCACCGTAACATCCAAGAAATACCCTTCTTTCGAAAAGCGTCGAATTCGTCGCATCAACGTTGCCCATCTTGAACTAAACGTCTGTTCATGGACAACTCCATTCTCACCTCGGTTCTTCGTAAAGGCCGACACGTCGATTCCTTCTCCGGTGAGAACATTCGGTAGTTCCTCTTCGGTGTGGATAGCCACCAATGCGGCTATCAACGCCCCGGTTGCTGTCCCAGTGATGATACGTGGGAGTAGCCCACGAAGGAATAGGGCTTTGACCACGCCGAGGTGACACAGCCCAAAGATCGCGCCGCCTTGCAAAACCAGCGTACTTCGTCCAAAGGCTTGCCTCGTGTCGTGTATAAAGTCCAGTTTCATCTGGTTTGTCAAAACTGTCCCGCCTCCCTGCGAATTGGTTGTGAATGTCGTTGGCAGCATGCTGATGTCCTCCACCGACTCCGCCACCTGCGATATATACTCCTCGATGAGGTACTTTGTCCCCGAGAACGATCGGTTGTACAACCTAGGCGCGGTGATGTTTCCGAGATTTCGGACCAAACCAGAACGGAGGAGGTTTACGAGCTGTTGAAAATGGTTCTCTTCTCGCGCAATAGCAAGAGAGTGCAGTCGCTCTGAGATGAGTCTCCAGTCGTAATATTTCGACGTTGGATTATTCCTCCTGTAGCATGGTCACACGGCTTATGTTATCATCACTGGTCAGGTCCCTCGACGGGCGAGCGTCCGCCCCCCCCCCCCCCCCAAGTCGGCATACATGTCTTTCGATGCTTACCATAGATCCAGTCCCAGCAGATTGTCCAAGTGAAGGGAAGCCTCCTCCCAGTCTTCGTACGTCTCCGCATTCCGCAGCAAGTCGAGCCATAGGTCGACAGGATGCCTGCTGGTATACCAGCCCACGAGTTTCTGCGCCGGCGTTAAAACAAAGGCCATGGCCAAATCCAGTATGTTGCAGAGCTCTGGAAGAACAATGAAATGAAGATAGAGAAAGATAGAGAAAGAGGAGCGAGATGGAGAGAGTGGAAGAGGACAAGGAAGAGCAAACAAGACAACGCACCTTCGTCCAAAAGGCCGTCACGTCCGCGACGACCGTCGAGACAGCTACAACGGCCCCCATGATGTGACCGAGGGGAATGACCAAATCACGGGCACACCATGCGGAAGGAAGTGACGCTGAAATGAGAGTGGAGTCGTCAAGAAGTCGGCAACGGAGACTTGATCTCTGGCTGGAAATATATTCTTCAAGTATCTATGTAGAAATCTGCCAGATCGCCCACGCAGCACTTCCGGGCCGCTCGATTATGCTTGCTGAGGTGAGTTGTCTGGTATCAGCCAATCATACCAAACGAGCCCATCCTGATGGTGCAGTGCGGCGCACGAGCTGTCAAAAAGCTAGTGCGGACTTGCTCTGCATTTGGGGGCGCCGCCAACTTTGAGCATGTGACGATGATGTCTGGTCCAGGATGCACCGTGCAATGTAAAGGATGTCAGGGATTATGAGATCACTCGCGCCTTGTTAAATGCGGATGCGACTGGCCAGCGGCCACAGCTCCAGCCACAGTCCCAGCCCAAGATCGGCCACTGACCACTAACCACTGACTCGTGTCCATCGACTCCATTCAATGTCCGACCTTCCCGCCCGCGAACATCTCTCTCAACGTCAACTGTGAGTACAGGTAATTCCGAACATTTTGCCATGCAAATTTGGTGTGAAAAGTCTAGGGGGTACCTACGACCCACTGTACATGGATGGTCGCACCACTTTCCCGAGGTTTAGCTCGACATTTCAAGTTTCTCCCCGCTCAAGATTACCTACTAGGTACCCAGGTGCCTAGTCATTAAATACCTAGTAATCAAGAACCATTTTATCGCGACGCGCACTTTCCAAAAAAAAAAAAAAAACTAAAAACTAAAAAAAACTGTAGCCGAAGTCTGATACGTCTTCGTTTTTGTTGTCCATTTCACTTGTTAAAACACCCGAAGCAGATAGTCATCTTTACAAAATTACAGATTGCCCGAGTCTTGCCAGATACCAGTGCCTCCTCGCACTCAGTTGACCAGAGCCATAAGTCCTTTTGTTTTCTGTCTCTACTCGTCATCATCGTCCACGACATGTCGCCGTCTTGATCTGGAGGACGGCTCAGCTGCATCAACCTCGTCTCCCTCGGCATCCTCATCATTCGCCGCTTCCACAGCTCTCTGCCTCTTCTTACGAGCGGGTCGTTCGTCCTCGTCGTCCTCGTCCAGGAGTTCTTCGTCCTCATCATCGTCCTCCCTCTCACTGCCCATATCTTCGTCTTCGCTACCAACCAAGAACCCGTCGTCCATGTCATAGTCTTCACGGCGACCAACGCCTTGTGGCAAATCGTCGTCCGAGTCATACTCTGGCCGACGTCTCTTGGGTTTCATGGACCCGAGGGGGCCTCTCTTCCGTCCAGATCCGTAGCCACGTCCACCCTCTAGATCTCCGATGGATAGACCTCCACGGCCAGAACGTCCCAATCCGCCATCCAACTTCAATGCGGCGTTTTCGCGTCTACGCTGAGCCTTTAACCTCTCCTTCTCTGCCATTTCGGCCTGCTTCTTCTGCAGCTCAGGGTCTCTGGTCGTGCGGATAATGTTGTCGCCATCCTTTGCAGATTTGCTGGCTTGAGCCATTCGTTCTGCCAAGGCTGCCAAGGCATCGTCTCCGACCGCCTTGTTGGGACGTACGTTGAATTGTTCTGTCAAGTGCCCCACGGTCATGAGAAGATTGCTGCTCAGCTCGGCCGCCGCGGCGTAATAGTGACCATCGTGAAGCTCATTGTAGGGCTTGCCAGGGCCCGGGGCGAGAGCTTTCTTTTGTATTTCGTAGTGCTCGCCACCGACAGAGATGGTCAAGGAGCCGTCACTCCAGCGATAGATGTTTGTGTTACTTTGAAGGTCTCCAGTGTTCTGATCTTTGCGTACGCGTGCGACATGGATGTGACTGTCCGATTTCGCATTGGCAATGTCGAATTCGGTCGGGACAAAGTTGTCGGCATCATACTCCTCGGGCATGAATTTGATGAATTTGGGGACGCGCATGACGCGAAGCTGGCCACAATATGTTAACTCAATGCGCCAAGTCTCGTGGCTGGAGAACATCTTGACACGTCATACCGTTCCGTCTTTGGAATTCGGGATCTGGTGGCGATATGTCTGAGTGGCCATGACGACCCTGTCTCGCGTCTCGTGGGGTTGATTGTCGTCATCTTCATACGCTCTTTGCCTGGTGTCGGCGTCTTCGTCAGGGTCTGAAGCTAGATCGTCGTCAAGGTCTCGCTCCTTCGAAGTGGGCGGCAGGTCATCATCGCCTTCGTCTCCAAAGAGGTCTTCGCCGTTCCCTTCGAGCTCCTCGAGGGGCTCTTCAGAGTCAGACATTGCGATGGCGGTTCGATTAGGAAAATATGTCGTTGTTTTGTTCATGTGCGACTGAACTGAGATTCTTGGACGTGCATTTGCAAGAGGTCCTTGGGTCATGCTCCACTTTTTTCTCTCTCGTAGTGCATGCATGGCCGAAGAAGGCCTTACTACTCTGCACCGCTCCAAGAAAGGCACAAATCCGATGGTTTTTTTGTTGGCCCATGGAGTTGCTAAATCCCTTCCGACCTTGTCGCCGTTCACAGCAGCAGTGTAGGAAATGAATCTGGCCACGTTGATGCCTTTTCTGTCGAATAGCGAGCGTCTCATAGCTCCACAAACGGCTGGAAATTCGGAGCGATTTCAACTACATGACCACAGGAAGGCATTTGCGCGTGGTATAGGCAGAGGGAAGACCAGAAAGATGTGGGCAATGAACCCGACGTCGGTAATCGACAGGCACCGTGATACATGTTTCTGGGTTGACTTAAGTCTAGCATCGGCCCAGATATGGGGCAGACTTCCCTCACAATTTCTACGTCATCAGCGCTTTGGGATACGAAGCTATATGCGCAGAGATCTGTCACGAAATTCCCCATCCTCCGAGTACATCTCTATGTACGGACTGACCTTCTCTCTTTGCATTATTCTGCAGCTTTCTTACTCTTCTGACTAGCAATCCCACAGCCACAGGTCCCAGGATCGTGCAAAGAACGATAGCCCATATTACGATGATGAATAGATCTGAGGAGCTATTTGTTCCCAAGGAAGAAGAGAAAACATTGTTGCTTTCTGCAAGGGATGATATCAAAAAGCCAAGTCCGCCCCGTGCGACCATGGCACAGCCAATGATGGACGCTGGATACAAGGATCGAGACGTGTGAGTAGCTGGAACTGCAGAATCGTGCCCGTCTTGTTCGCTATCACCATTGGCAACACTCTTGCCGTTGTCCTTTTTGCGGCTAGCCTCTGCCTGGATCTTGGCTGAACGTCTGGTCCGCGGAAAATTGTGTACTGTGCGATCGTGGCATACAGTGGTTTGAGAGGGAGAATGAGTCACAAACTCAGACGATGACACACCGCGGGTTGTGTTTTTGTGGGGTTGGAGGTTTTTTTCTGCACGCAAAACGCCCATACTAAGTGTGAATCTTTGAAGAAACACTTGCTTTGCCTCTCGGCTCGCGCTTTTCCACGATACAGGAAAAGCCTGTGAAATGTGAACGACCCAGACGCCACAGGCTAACTTAGCAAGAATCATCAACATCGCGTACACAAAACCCTTCCACACTATGTCTGCAAAGAACACTTTGGTGATTGGAATGGAGAATCCAATTGAGGCCTTGACAAAGTGGTTAGTTGGCAAATAAAGGCGGTTGACTTCTGTTGTAAAATACTTACGAAGAAGAACGGTGTTAGAACACGGTGTACTGCAGCCAAAAAAAATCTTTCATAAACTTGCAGTCCCGAAGCAGATGGGGTCTCCCTGCTCGTCTGTGGACCAGATGGTAAACCGCTCGAACTCTCGTCGTCCTCGTTAACGAAATGGCTGGCTAGGTCTTCGTTTGCAGACGGGCTTGTCACGACGGGTTCATTGTCGTATGTGAAATGTTCAAGCTCCTTGTCTCACCAGCTGATTGAAGCGCCGGCTATATAGGCAGCGAAAAGATTGGATGTTCCTGCGTAGCTGGCTCCGGTCACATAGCCAAGTAAGATTAGCATGTGCGCAAACAGCGACATCCGCTCCGAACCTATGAGAGGATCACAGACACCAGGGCTCAATCGTTTGCGAGCTTGGTTGATTCGTCTTGTCGTCGGCTTAACAAGAAAGGCGCATATCAACGGAGTAAAGACAATGAATCCAATGGACACCAGCACTGGCCGTACAACAATTGATGCGGTGATAGAGGCGCCTTCCTTTCCAAGGTTGGATATGACTTGCACCAAAACCAATCCAACAACATCATCCATCATAGCAGCAGTCGTAAGAACAACACCGAGTCTCGACTTCGTCAGCCCACTGGTCGCGAGGACAGTAAACGTCGTGCCTAAGCTGGTGAAACTGAGTGAAACTCCAGCAGCAAAGCACTGCAACGGCGTGGCATTGGTGAGCCTCACGAGAAGGAATGAAAGTCCAATGGATATACTGATACCGGTGATGGCCACAGCCATGGAAACCCAGACATTGGCCCTAAGCGACTCCTAACACGTGGACAACCCACCTTCACGGTGTCAACTGTCAATATCGTTTCAATCTACAAAAGAGCCAAGGCACCAAACCAGTACCAATCACACAACGTACCTTCGTGTACCAAGACCAAGAGGCCAAGAAATCCCAGTTGCACAATGGCAGTCTCAACACTTGTTTCGAACCATTTCAGGCCGCGGGTGTTCCCCAAGCAATGTCTAGCAGTATTTGAACGATCAGGCCACAGTAGAGAAACCTGTTCAAAAGGAAATTGACAACATTGAGCAGTATCAGAAGCGAAGACTGTTTCAAAATCGTGGTGATGTCGGGTTCGTGGTAGGGTAGAGACAGCAATTCTGCTTTCGACATTTCTGCCCGAATTGATGCTAGACGGAGGAGACACGGTAATGTGCAATATATCAATGTCGGGTTCTTGTTTTCGCGAAGTCTACACGTCGAAATGGATGCAACGCGAGTTGTAACCGAGTTCAGGCTCTAAAGAGCTTCCTTGGATTCGAACACCGATTGACTACTACCTCGTACCTTAGGTACCTACTAGGTAGGTAGGTACTAGGTAGTCGAGTGGGAGTCGCTTTGCGCGGGAGTCGGCCTGTGCATCATTCAACAGCTGATAATCATCAGTGGTATTGTGCATACGGCAGAATCCAGTCTGGTCACTCTGGAGCCGGTTACGACTTGCGAGTCAGTTGCTGTCACTGCTGTGTCCGTCAACCAACTGGTCTCAAATGTTCTCCCGAGTCCCCACATGCACCATCCCACCAGTCACTGGCCCCTTGCCTCCCACATGCAGCCTGCATATGGTGCATACTTGCAGCATGTGTGCTCCCACTGCGGCTGTGCCTGCCCAACCAGTCATTGGTCTGCCCGAGTCTCGACCCCTTGTCCTGACTCCTGGGCTCTGTTCTGCGCCCCTGGCTCACGCCGTGCTAATGTTGTTCCCGAGGGTCTGGTGGCTCCAGTCCAGTCTGGTCCTATACTTGACTCTGTTTCTTTTCCTTCCACGCCACTATTCCACTCTTGCCACGGACAACAAACAGTCCATCCATCTCATCTCACCTCGACATCTGCAATCCTCAATCGTCATCGTGCCATTCACTTGTTCACCTTTTCGCACGATATACCGTGACGGGCATCTTGGGCCCTTCGAATCCATCCGTCAACATCGTTACTTCTGAGTCCTACACCTCGTGTCATTTCCGAACCATCCAATATGTCCAATCTGTTCTCTGGAATGTAAGTGACTAGCCTCTTCGTCGTTGCTCCAGATTGGCTGTATTTCGCAGTCGCGGGGAAAACCGTCAGCGGGTGTCACCTTTACTCTTACGAGCCCTGGACATATCAAGGTCGACGACAGTCCCTCAACGTCATTGGTAACCGACAGGAGCGTGCGTCTGGACTTCATGAGATATTGAATGATGCGCACCTTCACCCCTTGTTGTTTGAATTCGATTCTATCAGAGGCGAATGGTGGGAGCCTCACTTTCGCAAAGGGAGAAGAAGTAGTTATGAACAGCGGCAGCAGTTCACCAACACACTCTCCCTCGAAAATCAACTACGATTTCCGATGCTGAGCAGTGATGGAGTATCAGACTATTTGGCACATTATATTCTGACTTCCGCATTACGATTCTTGTCCTGGCCTGCATTCAAAACTTCCACCACCCTGCTGTCATCTGAATCCGCTACGAACTGGACACGCGAAGACCGCCTAATACACCCGTGTATAGAAAGAGGACACGAGCAGTGTTGAACTGGTCGGGCGGAACTATGGGCTGATATGCAGGCAACATGATGGGAAATGCACACAGCAGACATGACTAACGCAGCGATTTAGCAATGCCCGATTGCGCGGCGGTTCAACGAAGCCGTCCGGCCAGAAAAGCCCATCTACGTCGAACGGTGGTCAACCCACGCCCATAGACACAGCCTCTTCAGGAAGTCAGTCATCGACAACCTTTGCACCAAAAGTCCCTCCACTGCCAAACTCTCCGTCTCTCGCACAAACGATCGGTATGGACGAATCGAGTGGTGTCATGTCTTCTGGAGACGACATAATCAAAAACTACACACTACCCCGACCACTGCCAATGTGGCTGAATGCCAATTATGTCAAGCATATTGTAAAGGGAAATTTCATGACACTGAGTGCTCGGCCAAAGACAGTCGAGCAAGGAGAGTGGATTGCTCACCAAGGTACGTAAAATCCTGATGGATGGTGGACGGGAGGGAAAATATATTTACAGAGGGTGACCTAACCACTCAAAACAGTTGTTGAGCACTATCGCAATCTTTGGAACTTTGTGCGAGTTGTGCACGAGAAGGAGGATGATGGCACGAGTATCTGCAACGCGACTAGTTGCCCTCGCATGTCGGCTGGCGCGTAAGTTCTGCAAGAAGCGCTTCTTTTTTTTTCTCTTTCTTGTTTCTCCTATCTTTTCCTTCTCTCTCTCTCTCTGTCTCTCTCTCTCTCTCTCTTAGAGAGTAGGATGCTAATAAATTACGCAGAAGTCATTCCTTCACGTGGCTCAACAACAGGAGAGAGCCTGTCGAACTCCCGGCGTGTGAGTACATGGCGTTAATGCAGCGCTGGATCTCTGGAAAAATCGACGACACAAATATTTTCCCCACGGACCCCTCCGGCGTGTCATATGCTTATAACCCTAGCATAACCACGACGCCGTTATCGCAGCTGACCAATCCCGGAGAAGCCGATTACATCGGCAAGCGCTCAGGCTTCCCTGATAAATTTGTTGATATTTGCCAGATGATTTTCCGCCAAATGTTTCGCGTATATGCCCACCTCTACTGGGCACATTTCACGGAACCATTCTACCATCTGAACCTAGAGAAACAACTCAACAGCTGTTTCTCCCATTTTCTGCTGACGGCCACTGCTCTTGATATGCTCAAACCGCAAGAGCTGGAGCCAATGCAGGCCTTGATTGATCTTTGGGCTGCCAACGGGACTTTCCCGCCCGAATCAAAGGCCTACGAGTACGCCAACTTGCGTGCCGGCGAACGCCTGCTTCAGCTGTCTGCAGTGCCTCAGTAGAGCGGTTACCTCCGTCAATGTTCGGTGTGTCAAAACTTATCGCGCTTTTGGGGGTCATATCTTCGTACAGAATCTACGATGTATGACGGGCTAGCATGACTTTTGCGTACATGCGCTGGACACAAACATGTAAAAAAAAAATTCTTTTGTCTTTTTTTCCCTCATGATTTCCACTGGTTGGTGTCGTCCGCTGCAGGCCAGAGGAGCTGTGAACGGGGTTTTCAGTTGTCGGCGTAGGAAGGCGTAGAAGGGAGTGTTAGGTGGAAGGGGAGGATGGAAAAGCGTGTAGAATGTCAGACGTTGCGCTTACTCGGTATCGAAACACAGAGATGAGTGAATCAGATATCGCAAATGCAGGAAAACGCCTTCTCTTTTTCATAGATACTGTCCGCGCTACTCATCGGCAACGTGATCGATGCGAATCTGAGGACTCCCGTATTTGTTTACACACTGCCTTATTGCGTATATCTAACAACGGCCGCAAGTTGGTAAGGGCGAGTCCAGGCTCAAAGAACTCTAAACAGACAACGTTCAAGCACAAATCTCAGTAACTCGGGACCGGACAATACGGTAAACACCGAATCCCCTCGACGGAAAATCAAGTTTCATCTCCCAGTCCGGAGTACTCAAATCAGTAGCCAAAAAAAAGCCCAATACGCTTTTCCCGACCACCTTTCTTTCTGCCCAACAGAGCCCATCGTCATATGACGGTCCTCTTTTTCCCAACTTGCACCCAACCCAAACCGTCGATATGCAGGACGCACCCGCCCAAATAAGGTCCAACCGCAGACTTTCGGGATACCTCTCGCGAACGTGCCCCTACATGCAAGTATGGAGAAGGCAGATTACGCCCACGTTCATTCGTGCGTTCTTGTTGTTTAACGGATCGGCATCCTCTTTTTTTTTTTTTTTGTGGACGACTCTTTGCGGGTAGTCAGTAGTCCCTCCCTACCTTCAGCGGGAGACGCGCGTGTACGCACAACACGCATGGATGGATGGATAACCCGGCGAGAAATATGAATATGCTAGATACAGTAGGTAACGTTGCGAGATCGTCACTGAAGAGACATTTCATTTCGTCCACGAAGCGGTGTATAGGAAGTCTTGGTTCTTTGCATTTTCCTTTCTGGGTCATTGTCACCACCTCTGTATAGCGCAGGGCATTTCACAAAACCATGTCATCATGAGTGGAGTAAAAAATATGTGTAGTAAAGAACGGGCCATCATTTTTTTTTTTGTCTTTTTGTTTTCGCTCTGTATTGTTGCTTTGTTGGTTCTGTTTATGAGTCTTCTGGGGTTGGTGAACGAGTCCTACTTGATTCATTACGGAATGATGGCACGGTTCTCTTAGTCGATGCGGGAACATAACTACCGCAATATATCGCCGAACTACCATCCGTGACGTCAAATATTTTCATTTTTGTTTTGTTTTGAAAGCTGAGGGCAGGCATGGTAGAAAGTCTCGTCTTGTCAATCGTGGTCGTGATACACTGTAAAATTTTAAGTGAAACGCCATGATTTTTGATTTTTTTTTTTTAAAAAAAAAAGAAATATTGGGGCAAGTTCTCGTCAAAGTCTTTTTTTCCCCTCTCGTATGGTGCTAGAAGGTGAGCGAAGGTGAGCGAAGGTTTCGTAAGTTTTGAAAAGTCCTTATTTTCATGCAATCGCATATTGGGTGCATGAAAAAGATGGTATTCCTTTCGTTCATTTCTAAAAACATACTATTCTTAGATTGGATGGACTGTACGTATCATCACTTCTAACCATCTTCATTGCTCCACCTAGCAAGTTTCCGTTGGTGGAACACGACGCGTATCGATCCACGCAGCATAGTACATTTGACATTATGTACATATGTATGTATGTGTATAAGTTCAATTTGGTTACTAAAAAGATCACGTACAGCATCGGGAAAACCAGGAATAGTTCGTTCCGACTTGGCCAGTCCGAAATGGGTCACTAGGCTTCGACGGAATGTCGCCCTTCTCTGATTCAATGACACCATGCCAAACCACGGCCCAACCAAACTCGGGCCAGGTTTGTCTGGGTTTTCTGGTTTTTCTCTGCTATTCTTGGAGCTGACCTAACCTGGGCGACTAGACACCAAGTCCCGAGACAAGCCGAAGCTATTGTATCTCCAGATAGGCGGTTTCGACGCTGCCAGAGCGGGGGCTGGCGCGGCACGAAAAAAGCTTGGTTGAACCGGTGTATTACATTCTGTGTATTATGTCCACCAGCTCGAGTCTCGATAGGTTCTAGATACAGACCGCTGCAAGGCATCGATTGGACTGTGCAGGAGCGTCAATATCATTGGCAAAAAGTCTTGTTCTTGCTTTGCGGCTGCACCAAAAAAATTACGCCGCTCCCATTTCATCTGGGGCCACAACTGACTGGTGAGGTTCATACGGCCTCTCTGCCTGCCTGTCTGCCTGCCTGCCTGCTCATGCCCGCCGTGATGCTCCGATGCTTCTAAAGAAAAGAACCTGGTCAAGCGCACGCGGCACCTGCGACATTTTGTATTGGTCGTAAAGAGGGGAAGGTCGATGCCTAACACAATAAAAAGGCGCCGAGAAGGGTCATGGTGGGTAAGATGGATAGGAGGCGAAGCTCAGTTGGAAGAGGAGAAACCACACACCGACTGAACAAAGAGGTTTGGCTGCCGACATACTGTGACATTATGGTCGCCCATTATGCGACCCAAAGGCAAGGTGGAGCTGCTGATATCACGAAGGGACACTGTGGTTGGATCACGAATTCTGGTTGGATCACGAAATTGTGCACCGAGTGTCCAGTCGGCCAAACAAGAGCGAAGCCTCCATCCAGAATCCAAGGCAGAGAAAGAAAAACAGAGAGAGTGTGTGTGGACTGTGGACGAATGACATGATACCAGCCACCCGAATTTATTAGACTCGAGCCGGCCCTCAAGATGCCTCGAGCGGACAAAGACTAAACAGAAACGAAGTGGCCATTGCAAAAGGCGCGCTGGAAAGAAAGAAATATTGCACGACGGGTCTGGGTCTGGCCAGTACCGCCAGGGTGCGAGACCGCGGAGCGAGTACTCCGTGCTCCACATCCACATGCAAAGCCAGCCATACACGTCTCGCCGAAGCGGGAGGTGCCATGGCTCCTGCCCTCCAAGGATTGTATTGGACTCGCTCTGGTCTGCAATCTTGACCATAAAGTGCAGGTGCGGGAGGGCCAGGCCAGATCAGGAAAAGCCCCTACGAGTGCTTCTTCTCTTTGCCTCGTTATTCGTGATCACTGATGGCCAGAGACCCGGTCAAGACTCAAGAGCTCATGAGGAGTGCGTTGCACCTTGCACTGGTAAGTCCTTGCCGTCGCGAGCATCCGGGTCGCGCTCTTGTGACAACCTTCAGCTTGTGCCCAAGGCCACACGGCTACAGGATGGGCCGAGCCACGGCCATGGATGGCCAGGCGGTTGACGGCGCTTCTCCCAGCAAGAGCGACGACCGACGCCGTTCAGGCGCGAGATGGAAATAATAAGACCCTCCTCGGATGACCAAGCGCGACCTTGTGCCACGAGAAGAGCAAATAGGATGCGAGACCGTTGCGAAGCACGCAGAAACAAGCCCTGCCAAACCCGAGGAAACCCCTCCCCCTCCTTTCCATCACCCCAATCAACCCCAATCACCAGGTCCCTCCCACCGTAATACGCACGAGTGATGGTCGATCCGATGGGTGTGGCTCAGCGAGGCAGGGCGGTCCATTGAGGTGAGCTCCGTATTAATAGTCGATGTGGTTCGAGGTTTTCACAAAGTCGTCATTTTTGGGTAGGCGGCCATTTGTGCCCAACCTGCCACCCAAGAGCCAACGGCAGAATCAAGAATGATTTTCGTCACAGACCATACTGGCCCCTGGCTGTAGGCCCTTCCAATCAAGCCCAGCGCGCTTTCATTTCATTACTTTGCAGATAGCAGACAAGTTGATTTCCTAGTAAAGCCGGTGCTGTAAACCTCAGCCTTCTTTGATGGCGAAGATCTGCCTACCTAAGTAAGGTAGATAGTTGAGTCATTTTACCAAGGCCGCAGCTGTCATTAGCTGCCTCGAGGAGCCAGTGCTTGCCAAACATGTTGGTGATCGAACTGTCTCAGCAAGTTCATGCGTGCATGAAGCAGCAGGGCGGTATGCTGCTCATGTGCCCACGTGCACCGGGGCGATCCCATCGACATTGACTGAGCCTGACAGATATTAAACTGAAGACCTAGGTGCCTACCTAGTAGGTAGCAGATTTTCCATGATCCGTCCACAGGTACATATGTTTGTACATAATCCAACTGCCAGCCAGTAGAGCTGGATAGATGTGGAATAGCTTCTTCGTCATGTTGTAAAGCCTGGTATTGGAGGTCAGTACGGCGAAAGGGACTATCACGCACTGGACAATTAAACCTCGCAGTATGATTTTCCATGAGTTGATGCTGCCACCACAATTCTCTATCAAACAAGTATCGAGGGACAAAAAAGGCTGACATGGGTGGGCACAAGTCATGACCTGCATTGCAGTGACATGATCAGCAGGCCGTATTCAGCGATTCAATCGGTGCGATACTTGCCTACTTACTGAACATACATGACCATAGTAGGGTAGAATGCTCCGTGATGGATGCAGTGTCCAAACCCTTGGTTCGGCATCCGGAAAATCCCCGCCTGCAGATTCGATGACTGGGCGGCAGCAACAACATCCGAAGCCTCACTCGTTGAGTGGGACATGATTGATTTTGAGATGGCGGCCCAAAAGCTAGAGCTTACGGATTCCCCCCGTTGGATTGTCCACGGGCGCGCATTGCATTTGAGCACCGTTCCTGATTTCTGTGCTTGAGTGGATTGTGGACAATCGCGGCCGATGTGTAAACAAAGCCACGGAGTGTATCCGTTGGGAGCTTCATGTTCGGCTGTAAGTTCGACCATGATGCACATGTTTGCATCGATCGCGGGGGGGCCGACGTATGAAAGACGTGCAGATCAGGCGCAAGTTCCACCAGCGTCTTCAGATCGTGTCTAAATCTGCAAGTGGTTCGAGCAAACGTTGCAGTTGGTAGCAACCACCGACCACCACCAGATGTTATCATGCCGCAAGTACCGAGGCGTTCATTTAGGCAAAAATAAAAGGAACAGGAACTTTGCGGTACCTTTCGCTGCTCTTGCTGGGTTTTCAAAACCAATGCATGCAACCCTCGGCCTGCCGGAGCCTCCCACCTCCAGCCCCAGACGGGGTCCAATAATGTGGACTGGACTCCTGGGCACTCTGCCCTGGCTGGTATCTGGTCTGATCGGTCCCCGCAGATGGCGGCGGGCGGGTGCTCCCATGTCATGAGAAGTCGCGGCGCCATCAATTGAGTACCTTTGTACCTTCCACTTCCACACTCCCCAGGTCGCGCTTACCTGCTCATTGTCCACGCCCCCCCCCCCCTTTTCCCATTTCTTAATCCTGTTCTGTCCCGACCAGGCAGACTCCCAGTGCCTCCATACAAAGAGCGCGATAGGCCCCCCCCCCCCCAATGCCATGCCATGCCGATGCTGCCAATGATGCCTGTCAAAGCGATCAATGTGATGCCTTGCTTCGTTTTGCCCACATCAGACCCGTCAACAAGCCGCCCAAAGCCCGCACAACTACTACCTGCCTTTAGGTAAGTAGATAGGTGAAGAAGTAAATACTCACTTTGGGGACTGCAGAGTACATAAACTATTTGCCTCCTCCCCTCCCACATTTTAGGTGCCCAGTGCATCTCTGTTGCTCTCAACAAAAGACATCTAGTCTATTGTCGCTGCAAGGCCTCGTTGCTTCTTGCCCATCTTTCTTCTTTTTGCCTCTCTTCTTTTCTCCCCGACGACAAGACAGCGACTGTCTCTTGTCCGTTTCTCGGCTTTGCAGTCGCTTTCCTTCTCTACACCAGTAACACGCCTCGGTGCCGTCGTGACGGGGTATCGAATGTGTGCCTGGATGCCATCCTTTGACACGACCTCGTGATATTTTGAAGCTGTCAAGCTTTTTTCAATCTGTGTGTGAGTCAAAAGCTAGTCATCTATCTTCTACTTCTCCCCCACACCTCTCCCTTTATATACCTAGTATATAGGTAGGTACCTACATATACATATATACCTACCTACCTATATACATATTGCTTTTAAAGAAGAAGGTAGTCACGGTTTCTTCCAAGCCTTTCCAATCCGGCAAGCCACCTCGAGTTCGTATCCCGAGGCTTGGTTTGGCTGTGTTTTTTTTTTTTTTTTTTTCTTTCCCTCCTTCATCGCCTCGCTGCAGCTTCCACACAAGCCCGCCAAACCTTGGACAATCGCGTTTGGACAGGAAGTTTGGCTCCTTTTTATTTGCTGCTAAGGTGACTCGAATAAACAGATGTTGTCGTTGTTGCTGAGCATAAGTCTCCTGAATCTGCGTCGCCTGCCGCACTAGATGGTTCGCGTCTATGTTATGTGTCATTTTTCATCTCGGTCGTTTCGCATCGTCTGCTTGAAAGACGGCGCCAGAACTAACAAGAATCTTTTCTGCTAGATCCAAGAAATCAGTTCATGCTTCTAAAAGTCACCGATCGCATATTTGTGGATTGTGTGGTGCACTGAGGGCTTGTGACTTATTCTATTCACAAACAACCAACCTTGTTTCTGCCAACTGCATTCACTCTGTGCACATCACAAAGTGCTTCATCAATTCCACCAATATCATGGCTACACAATTCTCCATGCAAACATTCTACAGGTCGACACCTCTGACTGTCGACACACATCACGCGGCACAGAAGTACCTTGAGGGAGATGACAAGAATTGTATGCTAGACGATAACTCGATGGAGCACAGCGCGGTCGACTCTGGACTTGAGCTCTCGCCGCCGATGGCGAATAGTCGGAGAGAATCGTTTGCGGTGGGAAGCGCCCTCTTTTCACCGAAAACGGAGGACTGGCAATCCGTAGACATGCAGTCAGTGCCATCAAATCCATTCACAAACCAAAATGGCGGAAATAATGGCAACGGCCACAATCCTTTCCTGAGACTGGATCCGATACATAGTCACGTCTTTCCGCCACAAGGCAATCACTGGAATATAGGTGGTAGTTCTGGTGGTACCCAGGCTGCGATGCAACAGTTCAATCAAGTCCAAGGCGCCTTCGATACCGGCACCACCATATTCCAGCGCCCCGTGCCAAATCCCTTCAGCAACCCAGGCGGCATATTTGCACCATTGAACACCGTTGATCAAGCAATGCCACCATCTCCCCAGAAGGAGTGGGTAATTCCTTCCCAAAACCTGAGCAAAAATATGCAACCTGGTAGCCCAATGGTTCGATCACATAACGATCTCCGGAGAGGCGATGGCATTAGGAAGAAGAATGCACGATTCGATATTCCTGCAGAACGCAACTTGACCAACATCGACTCCCTTATTTCTCAGTCTACGGATGACCAAGAGATCAAGGAACTGAAGCAGCAAAAGCGTCTGCTGCGAAACCGGCAGGCAGCGTAAGTGAATCCTCGATTGCTGCTGCGTTTCTTGATCGCTGACACGCTACTGAATTAGTCTTGACTCGAGGCAACGTAAGAAGCAACATACGGAGCGCTTGGAAGATGAGAAGAAGCAATATACGGCCGTCATTAATGATTTGGAAGAAGAATTGGGCGCCTTAAAGGACAAGTTTGACATGCTTATGCAAGAGAAGAACACCATGGTGAGCTACATTGAAAGAATAACGATGGAAAAGGAAGACATGATACGCGGCCACACCATCGAAACCGGGGAGCTACGGAAGAAAGTCAATGTCTTGACAGACCATGTCCAGCAATTGGAGAGCCGATCCATGGCCAACCCTGCATCAGGGGTGGCGGGCGACTTCACTGGCAACTACGACGGCATGCACGGAATCGGCATGTCAAGTGCTTGGGATCAGTCAAATTTTCTTAACGAATACCCATCGAGCCAGCCGCAGCACCAAGTTAGACCACAGATGTCTGCGATGCATACCAAGAAGAGTGAAGTCCTCGTGCCTGCTGAAAATGAGAAGAGCACCTCACAGGGAGGCTTGCTCTTCATGCTCTTTCTCGTGGGCGCATTCGTCATGTCCAGTCGCTCCATGCCAGCCATTCCACCCGTATCCGAGGACCTTCGGACTGCCTCTGCTACACTCCTGAGTACGGTTTTGAAAGACGCGGGGATCAACCCATCCGCTACCATGCAATCCATTGTCCCCCAGCCCTCCGGCTCGAACTGGGGTCATCCTCCAGTGGCGGCCGGCGCAGGCATGGCTGATATGAGCATAGAAAGCGGCGCGCCAACGATGCTTGAGGAGCTTGGCAACTCTTTGACGCAGCCTACCCAGGAGCAAATGAATGAGCACATCTTCTCCCTTTCAACAGCGCAGTATGACGGTGTCAGCAATCAGGAGATTTTGCAAAACGCTCCGCCAAGATCAACAAGTCGGGGTCGCAAGAACTTGGCTGACGCTCTAGCAGCAATGCGCGTAGCCAACAAGCAAGCTGGCGCTGCCGACGTGTACACGCGGTCACTATTATGGGAGCAGATTCCCAACGAAGTTGTGCGAAACTTCGCAAAAATGGTTGCTGAATGCAACAACGCCCAGACTGAGCAGCAATGCAATTAGTCGCAATGATGACGACATGAATGATGCAGCGAAATGAATTTCACGATGACGAACATGGCTACGATCAGGAGTTTTTCTTCTTCGAACGATGGTTTTCAATATTCTCTTTTCCTTTCTTCTTTTTTTTTTTTAAAAAAAAAAAGACCCCTTCCTTTTGCCACGTTTATAACATGTTTTCCTTTCTTTTTCTCATTCTTGTTCTATATTTATTTTTATTTTTCCTTTCTTTCTTTATTCTCCTAGGTCTCATGTTTCATGTTCATGTTTCATGTTCACGTTTCGTGCCGCATTTGAAGATGGCCATGCGTGTTACACTCAATCGTCGCCCTTTGTGCAACATATCACGGCCATTCAGACCATACGCTCACGCACAATAAGTGTTTTGATTTCACATGGAACGAGAAAGCGGGGGACTACTTTTTTTTGTTTTTTTTTTTTGGACAGGACGCGATTTATGAATTTTTGTACAACGAAATGGATGTAATACGAAGGAGCAGATTTAAACGGTGGCCCAGTCCAAACTGTCCAAAGCGAGCAAGGGTTGAATTCTTTTCTCTTTCTCCTTGGCTTTTCTCACCCGCTAGTCTTCTGGTCCATCAGCCTGTACGCAGGCTCTTGGCTGTCTCACGCGCAGGTCCACTCCAGCGATTGCGAGACACGGGAACAGTAGTGGTGCTGTTGAAGGCGGCCAAAATTCCTCGGAAACGTAAGCCTGATGATTCTTGTACACTGATATGAGGGATACGAGGATTCCTCGCGTGGGAGTAAGGGGCCCGACAGAAGCGAGACCATGGACAAAAAAGGGTGGCGGTAAAGAGTGGGAAGTCATGGGAAGTTGTATGCGAGGCTGGAGGATATTGTCGAGGTGACGGGCAATTCACACAAAGCATGCAAGGGCAGATTCTCGACTAGTATCTTTGCTTGTCTTGAGTTTCACCTCATGAGCAGGTCGGCATAGGCTAGAGGCACTTGCATGCTCTCACACGCTTACTGGCAATAGTATCTTTCCTTTGTTACTTACGACATGATGACATCCTGGGCTGTTCTCACAGTCCAGTAACGGCAGATAGTTACGAGAACAAAATTTGATATGACACTGCAAGGCTGGTGGAGTGTGAACGTGCGTATGTATGGACATGATGTGCTCTTCGCGGCAAAATGGTTTCATGATTTCCTGTGTCTTGTGTCCCATAGTGGTCGCGTATGACGCATACGTGTGTACATGTCGGCATAGGACGAAATATGACACTGCCTGTTAAGTGAATTAGGAGGCTGCACATGACTGTGCCTTGGGTGTGATGGTTATCTGGTACACATGTACATACATACTAGGTACATAGATGTATGTGTATGTGTGTATGTACCTGACTTGACAATTCTTTTTTAACCACCAAAACGTCCTACGGTGAACCTCTTCCAGCCAACCCAAGTAAGCTATCAAACTAAGAACAAAAAGACATTAGTGATGTATTTACTCGTGAAAAACAATATGGGATGCCCCTCATTGGTGAACACAATTGTCGTGGCACCGTATTTTGCGTTCCGTATGTATAGAACATTACAAGGGGACAAAACGGGTTAATGGGGTATATGTGCGTGTGCATGTGAGACAGACAAAGTCCATGATAACGTCCATCTTTCAACTTTCCATTGCGCCCTTTTTTATTCTATTTTCACACGTATTTAGTTTTCTTTTTCTGAACTGTCTAGAGAAAACGGGTTAGTAGAGCCTGCGTATGCGTGTGAGATAGACACAGAAAGTTGGGTAAGATAATGTCGCATCCTCCAACTGTCTACTGCGCCCTTTTTTACTCTATTTTTAATATTATATTCGTTTATAGTTTGTAGTTTGTTTTGTTTTTTTTTTTTTCTTGTTTTTTTTTCCTTTGCTGTCTAAAAAAAAGGGTCAAAAGATTCTTTATATACGTCTGAGAGACATAGACAAAATTAGGTAAAAGGTAACGTCGCATCTTCCAAACGTCCATTACGCCCCTTTTTATTCTATTTTTACATGTATTTGCCGTCTATTTTACTTCTTTACTTTGCTGTGCAGACAAAAAAGAGTTAAAACAGCCCATGTGTGCGTGTGAGACAGACAGAAACTCACGGTACGATAACGTCCCATCTTCCAAGTTCCAACCGTCCATTGCGCCCCCAATCCTGTAATTCCTTTTTGTTTTCAATTCTATTTTTACATTTACTTTCTTTTTTCCCCGTCGCTTTCTTCCACCCCCAAATTACCCTCAGCAGTCGACCGCGCCGTTCCTTCTCCGCAGCCCTGGCCTGCCACAGCCTTGCTCGTGGCTGGGCTGGAAAGCCTCTGCTCACTGCCGGGAGAGTGCGCGTGGCGATCATCAACGTGCATGTGCATGTGGTCTGTTCTGTGGTCTGTTCTGTGGTCTGGTCTGTGGTCCCTGGGTCTTACGTTTCCCTCTCGCGAGACAGAAAATTTCACGGCTATCCGTGTTGGTGCTGGGGCTTTGTCGTCCGGCTTCTGGTGTATATCCTGAGATGTACTCTGTTTTTTTTTTGTATGTTTTTGTGCTCCAGCGGCGTCGTGTTTTGTTGCTGGATACACCACTCTTGGTTATGACGCTGCTCATCCTGAGGGCAGCCATAACTATTCTCATTCTCGTTTCCCAGACTCTCCGTTTCCTTAACTGTACGTTTATTTCATCCACCTCGTCGTGTTCTTGTATACACTGTACAGCCCGTGAGCAAGTGGCGTGTGGTCAAAAGGGGTGTGGATGGTTGCATCGAGCATCGAGCAGCATATCCTACCACATTGGGTAGGTACCTACCTAAAACCCTTACCGGGGAACCGACTTCTCCCGCAAGTCCGTAATGGCGGTGAAGGCAACTCCCCAATCCATGGTCAGACTATGTCGATTTACAGAAGTCGAAGTCTTGAAACAACGACTTCGTACGGCCCTGTTTGGGCAGGACGCCCAAACAGTAAGTAGTGAGCTGAATCTGGAATTTGTTGATCTCTGGAGCGCATGAAGCGAAACGTGTATTCTATTTGCACTTGTTTGCGATTTCTTTGCCGTGTTGGCATTGTATTCCGCCTAAGCCAGCGTGGGATGGAATGGTACAGACTTGAGACCATTTTCTTCAGCCCGGGAATGGGAGGATGTGAACTTGGTTCTGCCTACGCACGGTACGTGTTTTCAAAGCGGTCTCTATTTCTTTGTTCTCAATATATGTAGGCATATCTGTGGTCATACGTTGTACGTACAAAGGTCCATGTGGACATGCTTGAAATGGTATCCTCATACGCGCATCCATAGCGCGCGCACATACACAAGAGAAAACAGACGTCCACGCCACGATTCTGGTCAAGGCTGTGTCTACTTCTTCTTTCTGCCTTGCCGTTGCTGCTCGGGGTCATACTTGTCCTTCCATATCCTAAGTACGTGGTGTACGGAGCGGGCACGCGCACGACACGGTTAGCACCAGTCTGCATCAATCACCGAGATCACACAAAGGGTTTCAATGTTGTTGTAGTGGTTGTTGAGAACGTACCAGGAATTTCCCATTGTCTTGTTTCCAGCCTTTTCGGCTAATCGGTAGTACCGCGCAGCGGCGAACTAGAACGAAAGTCTTGTTAGCCGTAATGCTGGTCGCTGCGTACTTTGTGAATTTGATGAAATGATGGATGCATCATGAAAATATCATGGAACGATCATGGAACGATCATTGAAAGATCATGGAAAGATCATACGCAGGTCGAGGATGGATGCCTGGTGGTTTGTGGGCAGGAGTTTCCGGTTGCAGCAGCATGATGCATAACCCATGAATACTTTCTCGCTTGCTTGCATGTGCCCTACGCTGTCGTGACCAGGTCTAGTCACAAAGTGTCTGGTCTGGTCTACTTCACGTGAATTGCATCATTCATGCCCAACATGGCTGTGCATGCAGGACAGGACACGTTGGGCAGCGAGGGCAGCGAGGGCAGCGAGGGCATCGGCGCGACGGCCATGGGATCAACAGTGCCAACGTGCGCAACGGAAGGCACTTTGTTCGAGGCTGCTTAGCTGCTTACCTTGTCTTTTTTTCCTCCAAATCCATGTTCGAAGCACCACGCTGCGTCGTTCATGGCATCTTGGCAACCCAGTGAGCGGGCCTCAGGTCAATCATTTTTTGTCGTGTCAAACTTGCATGTGCATCATCGACTTACCCGTATCGCCAAGATTGGCTGCCGTCTCATAATACTACATGCATGTTAGAGGCTTTTTTGTTTCTTTTTAATCACGCTGGTGGGAGATTGATTTTCTCCCTTTTCGTTTTCCGGTCAAACTTGACCTCGACATCATTGGGGGGAAAAAAGAGGAAGAAAACCTCATGAGCAAACACAATACTCACCTGTCTTGCTGCGAATGCGTCTTGTTCAATGCCCCAGCCGTGACGGAAGCAGTTGGCGAGCTCATAGATGGCCATGACGAGCTCGCCTTTGGCGGCGCCGCCTTTGGTCATGCCCGCCTGCAGAGCCAGCTGCTCAACCGCAGCAGAATTGGATGCTGCCGCATTGAGGTACTTGACGGCATTGGGAAGATCAGGTTCGCAACCCCATCCATGTCTGTATTGTGACACACATCATCGTTAGCAAGTTACATCTAGTCGGCGGGCGAGCAAATATATTTAGAAAAAAAAAAAAAAAAAAAAGAAAAAAAAAAAGGGGGGGGGGGGGGGAAGGACATTGGGGGAGAGAGAAAGGGCAGACGGAAAGACGATGGTATCTAAACCCAGTATCGCGGCATTTACCTCAATGCGAGACCATACAAAACTTGGCTTAAAGGATTGTTGGCCCCTTGAGGATCAGCTAACCGTCCAAACAGCTTGGTAGATTCTGCCAGGCTACCCTCCTCGTGTAAGCGGATTGCTTCTTGAATATCCTCATCTATCGCCTTGGATGAAACGGCTGCCGGGCTAGGACTACTAGGACTAAGACTAGAACTCCTCGAGCGGCAGCCGTCGTCCGCCAAACTCATCTGCGACACACCACTTGATATCTGAGCAGGAACCCGGTTCGTCCTAGGAGAAGTGGTGGAGGTGGTGGTGATGCTACTCGATCGCGCCAAGTTCTGTCCCACCAACATCGTTGCCCTCTTCTCCCACTGCGACTGATCCCCCGGTTCTGTAGATGTCGTGATTTCCGGCAAGTTCTGCGGAACGTGTTCCGACGACCCTGGCGAGCGTCTCAGGTGCAAGCGCTCCGAGAGCCGTCGTTTAGAAGAGGGACTCGTCGGCGATAAACCGGAGCCGCTTCCGTCGCGGCTAGGCAGAAACACGTCGAGAGTTGGTCGTAACGAGCGGACTGACGGCTTGGGCGACAGAAGTTTGAGGTTACCACCGCCGACGTTGTCGGACGGCTGGATGATTTCTTGCGACGCTGTATCCGTCCGTAAGAATCGGAATTGGGTGGCGGCGGCGGCGGCGTCGGCCCCTGCCTCGACCTCGGTGCTGTTCGATTTGCGCATGGATTCGTCCCGTCCCAGCACCTCGTCGCCGCCAGCAGCAGCCTCGTCCTTCTTCATCTTAAGCATATCGCGAAAACCCATGGTGGGCGGAAATGTTTTATGCCAACTGATGCGCCGTATACGTTATTTTGCGACAATTTCTCTGTATTTTCCGTCTTTTCTTCTTCTTCGTCTTCTTTAATAGAAATTTTGTCAAATGTAAGCAAAAAGAAAAAGAAAAAGAAAAAGAGAAGAAAAAGCAGATAGTCTATATGCGAACAGCGCGCGAGTTGCGGCAAGGCAACAGCAGCCCCTGCGACCACGATCAACCTAATCAAACCCCACCACAGCCGGGGGGGGGGGGGGGTGAGTTGTCTGGTGGCGATAGATGTACGTGCGGGAAAAGAACGCCTAACGACGGGCTTTTTCCTCTTTCCTCTTTCTTCTTTCTTCTTTCTTCTTTGTTTCTTTGTTTCTTAGATTCTTTCCTTCTTTCTTTGGTGCTCGTCTCTGGTGTCATCCTGTTACCAAAGAAAAAAAAGGATCAGAACCTAGGCGCCTTGTCTTGAATTCGAAGAAAGAAAGGCGTCGTTTGTCGCGGTAGACATTGGGAACTGCGTTGGCAGGGTTGTCTGGTTGCACGAGGCGCGGCAGTGCTGGGAGATGGCGATGCAAAGCACCCGACCACACAGATCAGACAGATCAGACAGACGACACAGACCAGACCAGACCAGATTGCATTGCCTTGGCCTTACACATGACGCTGGCGGGAGGAAGGAAGCGCGGGCTAATAGGATGCTAAAATGAGGGGCACCAAGTGACCAGGCAATTGACCGTACTGGACTGGGCGGGCCCGAGTCAGCGTCACCCGCTCCTTCCAGGTCCAGTCTGGTCTTTCCAAAGTTCCAAAATTCAAGGGCAGGAACGACATCCATCTGGAAGGACCGGCGATTCTCACCTCAGCTCCGCTCAGCTCCGCTCTGACCTCCCTCGGATCACCGACAGAGTCAATGTGGACATAATCGTGAATTTCTACAAGGTAATGGGTAACCAACCAGGATGATACTTTGCACACCCTTGTGCTTGCGACGCAATTTTGTGCTCCGATTTTGAATATGCTGCATCGTGTTTCAGACCCTTAAAATATCCCTAGTCTTGGCACCTTTTCAAATGAATCATTTCAAATCGATGACCTGCATGGGATATGTTTCACTCCCCTCTTCACATCACTCGTCAATGTTACAGATTTCTTTCGTCTTTTCTTCAAAACTCGGTCAATCCTCATATTTTATAAACCATCTATGTCTCAAACAAGTCTATGGAGCCCTTCTTTGCTTTGTGTGTTGGCACAAAGGCTCGATCCCATTTTGCTGGCGCACTTGAGCATGCGGGCACACGACAGCAAAGAACAGGAAAAAAGCCTTGCGCCGAGCCCTGTCGCTCTCCTAATTAGGTACGCAGTTTCAGAGCCAATATAGGGCAACGGAAAGCCCCAATGTACGGAGGGTATTGGCTTGATGATATAGGCATCGTTGTTGTGTTCTTTCTCTCTTTCTTTTTATTTCTCTCGCACCAGCCCACTTCGTTTCATCTTTCTCAATTGTCCACACTTCCGTCGCCTTTGCCGGGTATAAGAACTTACAATGGGCAGCAAAAAAAAAAAAAAGGGGGGGGGGGGAGTATAGATGTGTGTATAGAAAAAAAGTGGTCTTGTTCTTCTCTGGTGTCAGAGCGGAATAAAGTCCTTTGCATGTTCGAAATCAGAGTCGTCTGACTCGGCTTCGATATACTCTGCCACGTCGTCTGAGTCAACGTCGTCTGAGTCAATGGCCTCTTCATCGCTTGAAACGTCTTCATCCATGTCATCGTCTCCTCTGGCAATCTGATGGCGCAAAAGGCTGGCTCTTTCACGGTGGAGGAGTTTACATCCTTTGGTCTTGCAGGTACCGGTATTGCTAAAGTCAGGACATTCGTAGACATGACGCTCAGCACAATCTGCTCCTTGGTCACAGAAGCCATAGAAACCAAATGCCTTGCAAACCAAGGCACTCGGAGAGGCTTTGGAGTGCGTGTACAAACAATCAGGATTGGTGCAATGACCCTTTGCATAATGCAAACAGTCGGGCATGCGTTCAGGAGTGGTTTCATGGGAAAGATCGCAGGACTCGCCGCTGGGGCACTTGCCGTCCTTGAGAAAGTCTCTGCAGATGGCCACCTGTCTTGGGTCGTGCTGATATCGACAAGAAGGACCTTTGGGGCAAGAACCTAGAACATCACATTGTCAGTGTTTTCCGCGCAAATGCCACATACCGGGCTTTCATCTCGGATTTTATTTGAAGAGAATGCCTGTCCGATTGCGTCTGGAGAAAAGTTTTCAAGTATTACCGGTCGTTGAGAATATTTTGCAAGGCTGTGACACCTTTTTGTGGTTTCCGGAGCGTCTAGTCATAGTCAGCATGGCCATCGCCAATGGTTTGGCGACATACCGTTGTGTTTGGACGATTCTATTTGCCACAAGATTGCCTGTCTTCGTCCGATGAAACTTCACGCCAGCGACTACAGCTGTCTTTGGTGTTGTTAAATGCCGATCCTCTACACTCGTTGGGGCTGCTGCGTTAGTCACAAAGGGAAATGATGACATGCGCTGCGTCTCTTGTTTCTCGCGCCTTTTATGGATCTTACCAGGAGACTTGACGAGTTTCTTGCCACCATCAGCGACGAGGAAGCGGATGCCTTCAATCATGAGTTCGTTCCTGCCTGTCGTCGGGTTAGAGTTAGCAGTCGCATCGGCTGTTCCGACCCGATTGCGAAGGTAGTCGTTGAAGCGCGATTTCTCATGATTCTTGCGACTCTGCAGCTTCTTTTGTCTAGTTTCTTCTATAGCTTTCACTCGAGATTGCGTGTCTTTTTCGAAAACGCTGGCGTTAATCAGCTGTCTATGGCGGTCAATTCTGGACACCCAACCCGGATTGCCTGGGTTTGAGCCTGGACTCGAGTGATTAGAGTCGCAAGTATTCCCTGCTGGGTTCAAGTGGAGAGTCCGATGGCGATGATTGACTGCTGGTGGCCTGCCAATCCTATATGTGGCACCAGGATACGAGCCCCGTCCACGATAAGCATTGCCCCCTTTGTTGTAGTTAGTACCGCCGTCGCATGTTGCCGCATCTGGGATAAACGGACGTCGATTGCCAATACGTTGCTGATGATGAGGCGCAGCTCCAGCTTGATGAGTCTTGTGTCTGTTAATTTGGCCTAAGGCCGGTCAGCAACGTGCCCGTTGAATGCCAGGACTGGTTGTTTGTGGTCTGTAGATACGTACCCGCAAGTTGCCCGATGCGAGCCAGGAGATCGCGTTCTTCTTCCGACATGACTACGAAAACGGTGAGTGTGAGTGCGAGCGTGAGCAAGAGCGATGATCGGATCCGATGGGAAGAGTGGCTAGTTGTTGTCTCTCGCAAAGAGTCTGCACGTGGCAAAAAGCAAAAGGTGGGCGAAAAATAGGATGCGTGTGTAAGAGAAGTGGGCAGAAAGCAGAGGAGGACGTGACGTGACGGCATGGGTCTTGGCTCTGGAAGAGTTCACGCGCTGCCGGCCGCCGCGGAAATTAGTCAGCGACCGACTGCCTCCTGGTTTCTGTGCTACTTACTCAGCCTGCTTTGTAGGAACCAATCAGCGCCGCCCAGCTTACGGACGGGCGAGGCTGACCTGCCGTTGCATCGCATCAACCAGAACAGCCTCTGTGCACGAGCGAGTTTGAATTCTATCACCAGTCCCAGTCACCGAGGCAATTCAACATTTTCCATCGACTGCAGTTTCGTTCCCTTCCCCGCCTTGCGCGAGAAAAGAAAAAAAAAGGAAAAGAGAAAAGAGAATCTGGTGATTGAGCTACTCAAAGAAACGACAACCACTTATTTGCGGAACCAGACTCCAATCAAGAGTGTGAGCTACGGGTGCTATGGCTGCCTCGTGGGATCTATTGGACGAAAAGAGCGAAGCCGAGCTTCACAAATCCCGTCTCCTCAATGTTGAAGAGAAGCCCTTCAAGCGAATCACTAAGCGCCTCTCCTCTATCTCGTCTGTCGTATCCACAGCAATCAGATACAACGTCGCGACCCAAAACGGAGGTGGCGGTGGTGGTGAAGCCGGCGACCGAGGCGGCCAAAGTAGCCTTAAAGAAGACCTCACCCTCGACTTCGCTGCCTTTGACAGCAGCATCGCGCGCTTACAGTTTCTCCACGACGCCAATCAGCGCGAGCGCGAGCGCTATGCGGCCGATCAGCAGCGCATTCTGGCGGAATGCCAAGCCGTACGGACCAGCAACGGACAACTGCGAGAACAACTCGAGAGCGCACGGGCAATGCTCTCGCAGCGGAAAAAGTTTGATGACCTCGCCGAGAAGATCACGTCAAATAGGTTACTTCGGCCGCGGGAAGATCAGCTTGCCAACCTGTCCAAGCTCGAGGACGAATGCAAGGAGCTGGAACGCGAGAGCGAAACATACAAGGAGACGTGGAAGGAACGCCGGGAACAGTTCAACAGGATTATGGAAGAAGGCATGATGTTGAGACGGCAGATTCGCGACGAAAAGGAAGAGGTTGATCGACGGGAGGGTATGAATGAGGAAGGCGAGGATGACGCAGATGGTGAGAGAGAGGGCACCACACCAAGGCCAGATCCTAGCGAGAATGCTACACCACGGCCGGACGGTGATGCTGCGGCTCTCACAAAACGCGGTGAAAATGAGAGGGGAGGAAACGATGAGGAGGCTGCGAATACTGCGGCGTCGGTTGCGGGGGAGGCCAAGTCCGCAACGACGCCATCAGGGTCGGTGACTTCCATACAGCAGGGCGCATCGCAGGATCAACAGGTTCCAGATGGTGTAACTCCTTTGCATCAAGGTGATCGAGATGCAGCAGATGTTGACATGGAGGACCAAGACGAGTCGCGGAGGATAGCACCCGACAACGAAAGTGATGGCGGCATGGAAGTTGATGAATAAGGAGATGAAGCGTTTTTGATACCAGTAGCCTCTCTGTTAGACCAATGTACTATTTATTACGCTTGAACGGGAAAAGAAAGAAGTGACTTGAATGATGAGTAGAGATATTGGCATCCATTCCCATTCCTTTTTATTTTATTCTTTGATCTTCCGAGTCAGCACAATCGTACTGGACTAGACATGCATGTCCTCGCCATTCCCTCCCCTACCCAAAGCAGCTCATCATTTATTTGTTCTTCCCAAACCCTCTTCCCCGAACAGTCTCCGAACAACAAAAACCATCTTACAAGTCTAAAGACGACGCCTTTGCCTGCCCCAACACCTTCTTCGCATTCTCCAAATCCTCCGATCCGCCAGCCTCTTCCGCCAGCGCAATCTGATCCTCCAACTTCACGACAGCCTCATCAAGCCTCTGCTTCAACGGGCCAAAAACAGCCCTTGTCTGCTCAACAGCCGTTTTCTACAAACACAGACGCACACGCACACGAATACGCACACGCACGACAAGTTAGACTTTGAAACACACAAGCATGGTACAACAAGAGGGGACTGCACCAAAAAAAAATAAAACATACACTCTGCTTCAGCATGAATTCGGCGTTGCCATCCTCGTCCCCGCCACCGGCTTTGATTTTCTCTTCCTGCTTGGCTATTTGGGCTTCTTGGTCGGCTAGTTCATTGTGGTACGAGGCTTGTTCTTTGAGGAGACGCGAGACCGAGCCGGTCGCGATGACGAGCTGTGAGGGGGGAGGCATCTTGCGTCTTGGGCGGGGCGTGCAATGAGAGATTTTGCTGTAGTTTCTTTTTTTTTTTTCTCTTTTTTTTTGGTAATTCTTTGTCCTTTTTTTTTTTGTTCCCTCCCCTTTTTTTTGAGGCTGCTAAAGTTGCGACAAAACGGGTGGTATCAGGTGACTTGGTTTTATAAGTTCATTCAAGACATGGATGGAAATGTTGGTGCCGCTTTGCTGTGATGCAAGGAGCAACCTGGAAGTGCGTGGAAGTCTGGCCTAGTCTGCTCCATAATGTCTTAGGCGCTAGCGTGGGGTTGACGTCTCAGTGCTGATGTCTGGCAGCTTGGCCTGGTCCATCCATGACGGTACGGTGGGGCACATGTGCACTTTCAAGGTACAAGTGTGACGCTGGGGAGGCTTCAAGTCGCCTCCAAGTGCCATCCACGTTTTGACATCATTGCTCAATCATGTGTATCTCTTCCTCTCCTTACCTTCTCCCTCCCCTCCCTCCCCCCTTCTCTCTCTCTCTCTCTCTTTCTCTTTCTCCTTTCCCCCCCCTTGTCATCTGCTTCTCATTCTCAACACGCATCACGTTAGCATCCAAACACACAGGAGCAAATACAGTCCAGTCCCAATTGATGCAGCAGATTTGACAATTGGCAATTTATTCAACCAATAAAGCTATCTAGATAGAACTATTCATTCCTTTGCACTGTTTACCAATGAAGAAAAAAAAAGCATGCCCCCGCAACGCAGAATACAGCAGTATGAGAATGAGAGCAATTAGAGTACAGTTCTGCTCATCCATACATCTGTATTGCAATGCGTCTCAGCACAATACAAAGCTCAATCATGTCCTTCTGTCTGGGGGCCTTTTTCTGTGCATCGAACTCCTCCGTGATCCAGTGGTGCTTCCATGGCACGAAAATTGGTATCTCCTTTGTTCAACGCCCAGAACGCCGTCCGAGAAATCCGACAAGCTAATGATGCCCACCAAAGTGCGAAACCAGTATAATACACGAGCACAAACGCACACAAACAAAAGACACGGACACACACACACAGGTATTATGTCGCTTAGTGGGTGCCAAAGATGAAAGAAATCGCCGTGTGTCCATAACAGAGTCAGGTTTCACACTTCTTAGGCTTCAACAGCAACGGCAGTCGCGCTCACTGCCGCAGGCTCAGGCTCGTTCTGAGTAGAAATCTCGCCACCCGCTTCACGTTCAGCCCAGTCTCCCCAAAGGCCTCTCTTGCCTCTGACTCTGATAGCGTCTCCGAGGCCAGAGCCTTGCTCCACTTTGATGGCGTCCTTGGTCGCCAGAACAAGACATTCAAAGAACATCTTGGTGGCCTCTGCCTTGGTGGTCTGCTTTTCGGGCAGCAAGTTTTGAAAGACAACAGAGCTCTTCTTTCTCTTCTCGGCATTCGTCGCAGCCTCGGCTCCAAACAAATCGCGAAGGATGTGTACAGCATGCTTAGTGCCGATCGACACCGGGCCACTATCTTGAGGATGCACAATCGGGGCCGTCGTATCGTCAAATGCGTGATGTGAACTGTCCTCACGCTCAAAGTGGTCATCGTCGCCGCCGGGAAGTTCCATGACGCTGCTGTCAGCATCGACCGTGTGATCGCCGCCCAAGGCATTACCATCAAAACCAAAGTCGGTGTCGTCTCCCAACTCGAGACGTGGTGACTTGGCAGCACCATGATCGCTTTCGACGTCGGCGATGCCACTGTCACGCTTTCGCTTGAGTTCACTCATACCACGGACGGCATCCAGCGACAGCATGCCTCGAAGCTCTGGGGCCCAGGCCGAGCTGCGACCTTCTGCCATGATCGATGACACAAAGCCGCCGCTTTTCTGCATGTCCATTAGAGCCAGAAGAAAAGGGTCCCGAGGCAGAAACGAGGATGATTTGATGATGTTCTTCCGGTCAGACTGCTGCTGCTTAATAAAGCTGCTCGACAACGCAATCTCGTCGTCTGGCATCATGATCTTTTGCTTCTTGGGTCGGGAAGCAGGTTTACGGACAATGGTGAGTTCTGTATCTTCCTGAGGCTCGTAAAGATCCGTGTGGTTGTGACGAGCATATTCTTCTTCAACCTCCTGGGCTAGTCTCTCATCAATGTCAGAAAGTGGCGATTCTGATATCCTTGCACGATCCAAATCCACATCCACAGCAGGAGTTAGTTCAGGCATAGCAGACTGATCGTCTACGTTGAACCCAAAATCTTCATCGCCTCCCATGGCAATGTCGTTGTCACCCTCAGCAATCCTAACCGGCAAGTCGGTCACGTCAGCCTGGTCTTTGCGGGGCAGCAAGTCGAGTTCACTGAAGACATCGTCTTCAACGTCTCGCGCTGGAGGCGCATCTCGACCCATTTCAATGCTCTGGCTCAGGCCATCGTCCATGGAGATGCCGAAGTCAAGTTCGAGGTCCAGGTCGTCTCCGATGGGCAATAAATCGTCTGTCTCTTGGACGTGGCTGCTTTGCAAGAATTGGCTGATCTCCAGATCTTCTTGCAGATTGATATCTCTGTTGTTATTGACACGACCTTTACGTCCAATGGGCGTGGCTGCGATATCGTCTACCTGCGACATGAGCCACGAAGCATCTGGAGGCGGTGGCAACTCTAGATTATCGTAAGGCGTGATGCGGTCAGGTAACAGCAAGGCCTCGCGGTTGGGCATTTGCAAGTTGGCTGCCAGATCATTGTTTCCACTAGATCGAAACGCCTAGGTCAAAGTTATCAGGAGCGTGGTCTGACGTGATGACAAGAGGCTGAGCGGAGCGGAGCTGAGCCTCAAGATTGGGGGGAAGGTGCTCACCATTTTGATCTTCATCATGGCCTCATTACAGTCATCCAACAGATACCGCGTCTTCCTTTGGTATATTCTGACAACACCGAGCAAAAGCTGACCGCTCAAACGCAAAGCCATAGGAGCCTGGTTCGGCGTGATAATTGCCTCAACACTGTCTGTGACATTGGATTGCAGGATATGATTCTTGGAGAGCTTTCGCTCCAAGTTCGCGGACAGCCAGACGCGAGCCAGAGGCCCGCTCTTTTGAAGGAGCGTCTCCGAGTAGAACATGGTGGCGCTTCGCGACGCTGCACGGCTACTCGAATAGCTCGATTCGGGCGAGCAAGAGGTAGCTCAATAATAAAGCCCGCCGGGCTACGATCGCGCAGGGCAATTTTCGGGTTTGAAGTTTGGAGAGTTGGGGGGGAGGGAGTAGGTTTGGAGGGGAGAGCGAAAAAGTGAGTAAAACACGTCAAGGTGATGCGCGCGTGGGGAAGGATAAACAAGAAGCGCGTAACCCGTGTCGATACTGTGTAAAACGCGCGAAAAAGATGGCGCAAAATCGTGGAGCAAAGCAAAAGTAAGCGTTCGAGTCGGCTGCGAAAGTCAGCGACGAAGAGCAAAGGCGAGCGACGCGGGGAATTGCGAGCAAAAAAACACGGTCGGGAAGCGATGATGTGGATTCGAAGTTGCAAACGGGAGTCGCTGGGCTTTGGCTGGACGGATGAGGAGGAATGGCCAGGACAGCCAGGACCTAAAAGGGCGTGGCTGGTCAGTGGTGAATGGGGAGACAGTCGCTTGCGGGGCCCCAATTGGTGAGAAGAGGTCTCCGCGCCAACCAGATCACGTGATGGCGCTCCGCATCAATACTGGTGGTCTGTCGATTACCTTGGTACCTAGGTATACCTAGTAGCACGTTCCGCGCGCCCCACTAGCACATGATTGGCTAGGAGATCTTTCATTGGTCGAGAGCAGCCAAAGTCATCGAATTGGTTTATTGGTTTTCCTTGCGCATCGAATGCTTGAAGAACTCCTTATACCATTGCACTATTGTACGCAAAGTGCCTAGTAAACCACCTGCTAACCTAAGGCAGTATTCTGACGCGTCAAAGGCAGGTACATTAGGTAGTAGCTATATCGAAAGTTGGGAATCCTTTGATGATTTGTCTATCGCTCCCGACGGCGGTTGTCACAGGTTAGACCCACCGAAAGTACCACGTAGGCCCTATGCCCCAGGGACCTGGCGCAACTCCATTTGTGTAGACATCTTTTATGTGCTGTCATCATCGTCGTGCGCTTTCAGTCCTCAAAGGTTCATTCAATCCCGTCCACGTTCGTTTCTTTGCGATTCTCTTTCCGAGCTGTGATAAAGCCAGACTATACAACATATGTACAATCTATGAGCCTATGTATCAGGCCACGGCTTCCTCCATGACAACGCGGTTCAGGACCCTATCTTTCTAAACATCCCCATGTCATATCCGCTCTAAGAAGGCTTTATTTTCGTCTACAACGATGCAGATGCCATGGATAGGACGCGAAGGCTTGTCTAAGGAGCCCCTGCTCCCCACCTCTGGTGTTCCAGCCATCACGGAGCTCTCCGACCTGGATTCGTCCGACGGCGACGGACCACAAAGACCACGCTATGCCCGTACTACTTCATCACATGCAAGAGTACGTCGAGTGCTCTCTTGATATCGTGGCGTACCCTTGAAGAACATTTGTGACTGACGCGATTTCAGGGAGTGGCAGACGAGTTCTCGTACATGACACCGAGCGAGGCCGCCGCTCAACTCCGAACATCGTTAAGCCACGGGCTCACGGCGAACGATGCCTTGACGCGACTGGCCGAACACGGGCCGAATGAGATCCCACATGATGAGCCAGAGCCATTATGGCTTCGATTTATCAAACAATTTCAAGAGCCACTCATTATTCTGCTTCTCGTGTCAGCCGGGATGTCTCTTTTGTTAGGCAACCTGGATGATGCTGTGAGCATCACAGTCGCCGTGACCATCGTGGTGACGGTGGGTTTCATCCAGGAGTACAGATCCGAGAAGTCTATCGAGGCATTGAATCATTTGGTACCCAATCATGCGCACCTCGTACGCGGCGGAAGCGGCAAGTCATCAGCTACTCTGTCCAAAGCGTCCTCGTGGCCATCACCGACCGATGACGGCAATGATCCACACGGTAGTCCAGGGGCGAATACCCCCCTCGAGGATGCGATTGATGCAGTGTCGACCAAGGTCATGGCCGGCCAGCTGGTGCCTGGTGATCTGGTTCTCTTTACAACTGGCGACCGAATACCCGCCGACATTCGCGTCACCAAGGCGGCCGATTTGACGATTGATGAGTCCAACTTGACAGGAGAGACCGAGCCTGTGCGAATAACCACCGAAGCGTTATCAAGACGAATTAGTACTCAGGGCTTGGATCACCTACAGATTCCTCAACAGTCGGCGCCAGGATCAGGCAAGAACCAGTATGGAGACACCAGGAGCGATGCCCATAATATCGCATACATGGGAACCCTCGTTACATCGGGCTACGGGCAGGGTGTTGTGTTTGCCACAGGAGGACACACCCAGTTCGGAACCATTGCAACCAGCGTGTCGGGAACGGAGAGCCCACGATCACCCCTTCAGTTGTCAATGGATGACCTTGGTGGTCAGCTCAGCAAGGCCTCCTTCGTCGTGATCGGACTTATCTCGTTGGTGGGGTGGTTGCAGGGCAAGAAGTTGTTGGAAATTTTCACGATATCCATATCCCTGGCAGTCGCCGCCATTCCCGAAGGACTTCCCATTATTGTTACTGTGACCCTGGCACTAGGTGTTCACCGAATGGCAAAGCACAACGCCATTGTACGTAGAATGCCCAAAGTTGAGACTCTAGGATCCGTCAACGTCGTGTGCACCGACAAAACTGGTACGTTGGCAAGTGTTTTTGATCCCCCAATGTCCATGAAACGTAAATTATATCTGGTAGATTGACATGGTCTGCTTGGTAGGCACTCTGACCACGAACCACATGACGGCAACTGAGATGTGGTATTTTGGAGCCAGCGGCCCCGTTGACGTACCGTCTGACTCAGACTCGGTTGAAGACAAGACGACGCCGACTTCCCTGAGGATCATGCGCATTGGTAACATTGCTAATAACGCGCGACTCGCTCAAAAGTATACAGAAAGCGGCGCCGCAGCGTCTGCGGTTCTGTCGTCAACTCTTGGGCGCGGTCAGGTAGCTACTTCGTCGAGATGGGTAGGCCAGCCGACAGATGTGGCAATGTTGGACATGCTTGATAAGTTCAGAGAACATGACATACGCGACTCCGTGGGACCGCGAGCAACCGAAACACCCTTCAGCTCTGACAGAAAATGGATGGGTGTGACGATCGGCTCTGACCTGAAGGGTGACAAGGAGTACGCGTACATGAAAGGTGCTGTGGAAAAGGTTCTCGCCGCCTGCAGCACGTATCTTGATAAAGAGGGCAGGGATATTATTCTGGACTCGACCAGACGTCAGGACGCCATCGCAGCCGCGAATACAATGGCATCGAAGGGCCTCCGAGTCTTGGCCTTTGCCAGTGGAACGGTTTCGCGTCCAGTGCGAGGCCGCTATGGACAAACCGGCTCTCGAACAACTACACCTGGCCCCGATAACGGCAGCGATAGCTCTTCCTCAACGGCAAATGAAGAAGTCTACCGTGATTTGACGTTCGCCGGTCTAGTTGGCATGAGTGATCCGCCACGGCCCGGTGTCAGTCGCTCCATAAGAAGACTCATGCGGGGAGGCGTCAAAGTTATTATGATTACGGGCGACGCGGAGACAACGGCGCTCGCCATCGGCAAGCAACTTGGCATGAATATTGCTGTAGACAGCCAACACTCCAGCAGTCAGGTCACTGTGCGTTCTGTCCTTCGCGGCGATGAGATTGACGCAATGTCTGAAGAGGACCTCGCCGTGGCGATGCAACACACGACCATATTTGCGCGAACGAATCCGGATCACAAGATGAAGATCATTCGAGCTCTGCAATCTCGTGGCGATATTGTCGCCATGACTGGAGATGGCGTCAATGATGCTCCAGCATTGAAAAGAGCTGATATCGGCATATCCATGGGCCGGCACGGCACCGACGTGGCCAAGGAAGCGGCAGATATGATTTTGACTGACGATGATTTCTCCACCATCCTGCGCGCGATTGAGGAAGGCAAAGGCATTTTCAACAACATTCAAAACTTTCTTACATTTCAGCTGAGCACAAGCGCTGCCAGCTTATCGCTTGTTCTTCTGTGCACCTTTTTCGGATTCAAAACACCGCTGAATGCGATGCAGATTCTCTGGATTAGTATGTTTTGTGGTATAGTTTGTCGCGTGATCGAAGGCAACCATTGCTAACCGCTTGTGCAGATATAATCATGGACGGTCCTCCAGCGCAATCACTCGGCGTGGAAAAGGTCGATCCAGATGTGATGAACCGACCGCCGAGGCGACGCAATGATGCAGTACTCACCAAGGCGGTTCTGACGCGTGTTCTGACATCCGCCGCCATCATCATGATAGGCACGATGCTCATCTACAGACATGAAATGATGGCGGACGGGCAGGTGACGAGACGCGACACAACCATGACATTCACTTGCTTTGTTTTCTTCGACATGTTCAACGCCCTGAGTTGTCGGTCAGAGTCCAAGTCGATCTTCCGAGGAGAAATCGGACTTTTTGCAAACAATCTATTCAATTGGGCGGTATCGCTCAGCGTCATTTGCCAGTTATTGGTCATCTACATGCCTTGGCTTCAGGAAGTGTTCCAGACCGAAGCCATTGGATTTGGAGACCTTTTCAGGTTGGTAGTCCTCTGCAGTTCGGTGTTTTGGGCAGACGAGATACGCAAGTATTTGAAGTACGGAAGGAGGCGTTTAAGCAGCGGGTATAGTCAGGCTGTTTGATTATAAACTTTTTTTTGTATCTATTTTTATTTTTTTTATAGAAAGACGTCCCCCTTTTTTTTATTCTTTTTCTGGAGAAATCATGGGTCTGACGGCGGTGGTGTCGCGCATGGGTTGAAGCTTCAAGGTATTACACAAAAATACAAGCATCAAGGTAGCATAGCAACAGCAGCAACCGGGGTCGGTTGGCGTACGATAGATACTGTGGCCTCAATCGTCAACAGTGCCACGGAGTTCCGGGACACAATAGATACAGTTATTTTTATATATATTTTTTTTCCGTGAAGCAAGAAAATGTCGAATAGTAGCACAAAACAAGGAGGAAATGGGCAAGAAAAAGGTCGACACGTCATTCAATGTGGACAGATATTGTGGCCCCACGACTTTGTCGAGACTTGGTGTGGCAGGGAGTTCCAGCCAGCGCAGCCCACTTCCCATCATCCTCATCCTCATCGTCCTTACACAGCAACAACAGCACCACATCGTCAAGCTCTGGGCTTTCTTTCCGGCAACGTTGTCGACAAGATCATTCGGGAGCTATGCGCGCCTCCCGGCCACACCTTCTCGTCGCCAATGTCAGCCCTCACGAACGGAGCGGCCCATCGCCCTAGCCTACGCGATGGCAAGCGCCCAAAGTCGTCGACAGCTGCGTCATCGCCTCTCAGCAGCGTCACCAATGTGGCCGAGCTGCGAACTGCGTTGCTGGCGTTGCACGAGCGGGAATCCGCAATCACGGCTCGTTTCGATTCGCTCCTTGCCTCGCAGCCCGACTTGACGCGAGATCTCGGCCGACTGGATCTACTACGAGCCGGGCTCGGAGCACAAGCCATTGCGGCGCGATCCATCAACAATGACATGCTTTCTTCGGCGGCCGAGACTGCCGGCAGACTCAGTAATAGGGTCAAGGAGCTTGATCTGGAGAAGAGCCACGTGGAAGATACCCTCGGCGTCGTGGAGCAGGTGGCCGAGCTCAAGGCTTGTGTGAACGGAGTCGTTGGCTCCATGGGCGCCCCGCAGGACTGGGAGGCCGCGGCGGGATATTTATCTAGAGCAAGCAAGATTCCCGAAGAGGTTGCCCGGGGCGCCTTCGCAGCCAGTATAGTGCCGAGTGCGGAAGTTCCAGACCCCCCGTGGGTGACTCTGGAAAGCTCCAGAGAGTCTCTGTGCGGCCTCTTCTTGCGGGAGTTTGAAAAGGCCGCCGGCGATGGCGACGGTACCAAAGTGACGCGATTCTTCAAGCTGTTCCCCATGATTGGGCGGGCAGATGTCGGTTTGGACGTGTACGGGCGCTACGTCTGCCAGGGAGTCGCTGGGACCGCCCGCGCTACGTTAAAGGACAATGTGGGCGGGCCGAACAGAAAGGACGGCTACTTTTACGCCAATGCATTGACAAAGTTGTTTGAGCACATTGCGCAGATTGTCGAGTCTCACGGCGGCCTCGTGGAACGGCACTACGGGGTCGGCAAGATGGTCAGGGTCATTGAGCGGTTGCAGATGGAGGCCGACGTCCAGGGGGGCATTATCCTCGACACGTGGAGCGACGAACGAGGTGTGGACAGGACGATTACCGACGTGAAAAGTTATCCCTTTTCGTTTTTAGTACAGAGCGTTCTATCACAGGCTCCCCGGAGTGGTACGCCTCGAATCAACTCCCCCTCGGTTGGGGGCAACAACCCGCGACCAAGCGAGGATGAAGGCGTCAACATGAAGGAGGTGGATGGGCTGCTTAGTGAGATTGCCATCATGCTCGGCCGATGGTCGTTATATACCCGGTTCCTGTCAGGAAAATGCATGGTAAGTCCTCTCCGTACAGATGGTGTTTTGTCAAGCTAAATGGAGCCTCGAATCTTGGTTTTTTTTTAAAAAAAAAATAATAAAATCATCTTCTCTTTGTTTTTTTTGTTTTTTTTTTTTTTGGTCGCTGTTACTAAAATTACATAGGTTTCAAATGGTGAAGACGCTTCTCTAGTTCTCCCAGAATTGCTGGTAAAGTCAAATCTCTATCGCAAGGTTTCTGCGAAACTGACAACTCCCTACAACGTCATGACAACCTTCTTCTTCCGCAGATCGGTGGAAAAGGCTTTCCAGTTGGACGAGTATCCTGCCGGACTATCTCTCAGCTTAAACAAGTCTGTTGAGGGAAGTACGCCGTTCATAATCACAGCCGTGGATGATGTCATGTATATTGTTGACAATGTGGTTCAAAAATCCTTATCGACATCACAGCGGGACGTTATTTCGTCCGTACTGCCTACGGTGGGCCGAGTCCTGAGCTCGGACTTTATTGGCATGATTCAACGCAAGATGCGTGATGAGTCGTATCCGAAGCCCGCCATACATGAAGGCTTGGCTCCAGCGGACAAGATCATGCAGTTCATGGTGCTTATTAACAGCCTGGACAAGTCAAATGAGTACCTGAGCAGAATTATCGGCGGTCGCGTCACCGTCGTGGGGGGACAAGGGGCAAACAACGTGGTGACATTGCAAGGGGCTTTGCGGGAGTACTTCCCCTTTGAAAAGGACGTGGCGTTTGTCGCCAAGTCGTTGCACGCTCTCGAAACGGGCTTCGTCGCCAGTTCCACCGAACTACTGAATGAGGGCATACAAGTTCTCTTCACGCAAGTCGTCAAGCTTCGCCTACGGCCCGTCATCAGCGACACCTTTCGCGATGCGGATTACGCCCTTCTTGAAGAAGAACTGAGTGAATTGGCGCAGCAAAATGACGAGGATGAGGGACAAATTCTGGACCAGGTTCGCCGGCGGTTCGAGCACGGTTGGGACCAACTGATGAGACCCATCGCCCGAATCATGACACCAGGCACGTTCAGCACTCTGCTAGATCTGACGGCGCGGCACTTGTCGAGAATCCTGGAGAAGAAGATATTGACCTATGTCGGCAAGACGAGTCCGTTTGGCGTGGTTCGTATCGAGAGAGACTTTTCAAGTATCGTGGACACCGTGTCAAAGGGGGACTATAGCGTTCGAGAGGCGTTTGTGAAGGTGACGCAGCTTCTCATGGTGGCGAATATGGAGGATGAGGAGTGGGAGGAACTCTTGAACGACGATGAGGGCGGCATTGACTGGGTTCTGACGACGGAGGAAATGAGGAAGGCGAGAGCGCTTGTGCGGGGATGATTGGGAACTTGACTGAGTGACCAGGTCAGCTTATATAATAAAGTAGAGAGGGGTGTAAAAAAAATTGAACCAAATATCAGTCATCGTGGACTACGTATACTTGCCATGTGCATAGTCTGTATTCTGGGGCTGATGTCTGGGAGACGTGCGCATTTTGAGTGATGTCGTGGAATTGCATGGGATTTAAATTTCATGCTTTTTTTTGGTTTTGTTTTAGCGGAGGCGAGCTTGCGCCAAAAATGATCCCTGGTTGCATTGCTCGTGGAAGCCCAAACATGGCTTTATTCTGGTAGCAAATTTAAGTTGTGTGCGATCCGTCTTCGTCTCTTGCATTGGTGGAGCCGTCGTGGTTTGACGCAACCACGCCGAGCAGAAACGTATTTCTCACGGACCAAATACCACATCCTACATATTTCGCAAGTCTAAATCGTCATGCAGATATTCAAAAAACGAAATAAACGCACACACACCAAAAAAAAAGAGAAAAAGAAAAGTCCGGAGCTGACTGCAAGTGATGGATTTCCCAGAACTAGAATTGGTATAGGGTGCGTGCCGAAACCAGGATTGGCATATGGATTTCGACAACAATAGAATCGTCATCGTCGCTGCAGGGCAGAATAGAGACGGGCACGACGTCCCGCAAGACATTGGAGATAATTATAGCATACGAGATATACAATTCATGAACGCAAGGGAAATACTGACTAACAGGTAGGAACGGAAATAACAAATTGCGCATGAAGGGGTACACTGGCAGAATGTGAGACCAATCTATATATTATAATAATTGGACCTGCTTCAACAACATCTCCTGATTCAGGAGACATGGGCTTGTGGTCTAGGGGTATGATCTTCGTTTCGCACCTGTGAAAGATCTTCTGATCTATCAGTAATAGTTGCCTATGAATGGTCCCGGGTTCAATTCCCGGCGAGTCCATATTTTTGCTGGTCTCATGACTGCCCCTTGCGATATTGTCGCACAAGACAGACAAACATCAATGATCAACAAAACATTATTTATTTTTACTCATTTACGAGCATTCTTTTTTTATACGTTTAAAATTTGAGAATTTTGAGACAAGTTCCATGGAGCATTGTTCTTGTCATGCGCTACGAGAGCCTGGGTGACTGACTCATGACAGGGACTTGGAAAATTGTGGGTGGCCCTGCTAGTGAGGCAGAAGTTCAGACCAAGAAAGATTTCAAACTGCGCGCATCGGAGGGTCCCCAGAAAAGAAAGAGAATAAGGAAAAGTAACTTGGAAGTCAGCAACTTCATTTCTTCGACCTTTTAAAATAATTACAAAATCTTTCGACCTGATACTTGGCTGGCGAGATAGATTCGCGCAAGCTACGCCAGTCGAGCTTTTCCCCTCTTCTTTGTCTGAACTTTGCACGCCTCCTCAAGACTTTGATATCCCTCACTGCTCACTCATCAGTCTGCAGAGTCAAAACTCATCTGTCAAAACGGCCCGAGTGACGACACCTCGACTTGTATCGGCATCAGCCCGAACCCCCACCAGCCCGGCTCGTCGTACGCCGAGGTTGCCCGCCATGGAAACCCGGATAGTATCGATACCCTGGGGGCCATCGTTGGGTCATTTCGACAACGAGAAGCGCTCTCTGGACCGACTAGACCACTGGCACATCGGACCAGAGGCCAAGGATGCTGTGGCGGCGTTGCAAACCGCAGCTGACTATCTCCGAACCAGGGACACGCCCGTTGCTTTCCCTACAGAGACGGTCTACGGTCTCGGCGCAGATGCCACACGGAGCGAATCAGTCGGTGGAATCTACTCGGCCAAGGGGCGGCCATCGGACAATCCGCTCATCGTTCACGTGTGCGACTTGCACATGCTGCGGTCGCTGCTACAAGGCGCTCAGGACGGCGATGACAAGCACGGCAACGACAACCACGTCGTCATACCCGCTCTGTACAAGCCGCTGCTGGACAAGTTTTGGCCCGGTCCTCTGACCATCCTGCTACCGAACCCGGATCCGTCTCCACTGGCCCCCGAAGTGACTGCCGGCCTCAGCACCTTTGGCGTGCGGATGCCCTCATCGCCGCTGGCCCTGACGCTCATCAAACTCGCCCGCGTGCCCCTGGCGGCTCCCTCGGCAAACGCCTCCACGAAACCATCCCCCACGACGGCCCAGCACGTCAAGGACGACCTGGACGGCAGGATAGAATGGATTCTTGACGGGGGATCCTGTGCCGTCGGCGTGGAAAGCACAGTCGTCGACGGGCTGTGTCGGCCGCCCGCCATTCTGCGACCGGGAGGCATAGGCATCGACGACATCCGCACCTGTCCCGGCTGGGAGGGCGTCGTCAAGGCCTATCAAGACCAGAGCGAGGAGGGCAAAGCCGCGCCCCGAGCACCGGGCATGAAGTACAAGCACTACAGCCCCAGGGCGCGGGTTGTGCTCTACGAAGCAGCCTACGCGGCTGGCGAGGGGGGAATCATTGCGGCGGATGCGCATACGGCTTTGACGACAACCACATCATCATCGTCATCATCACCACCACTTACCAATGGGCGCGATGCGCAATCGACGAAGACGACGACGAATGGGGCCAGCTCGGTCACGTCCACGGTGGGTGTTATTCGGACAAAGAGGTGGCCCGCGGCGGCCGGTCTGCATTGCGCCAACCTGCGCCGTCTTGCTGGACGGGCTGACGAGGACGAGCATGCTAGTGGTGGTGGTGATGGCGAGTCGTCTTCGTACGAGTTATATGGAGGCCCCTTGACAGACCAGGAGGACAAGATTGTGGGCAAGGTATACGACATCAGTCTGGGCCAGGACGCGCAGGGCATAGCGCAGGGCTTGTTTTCTGCTCTGCGGGAGCTGGATAGACGGGGCGTGGATGTGATTTTCGTAGAAGGCATTGACGACGATGTAGACATTGCAGCGGCGGTCATGAATCGCCTTCGCAAGGCGGCGTCTGATATTAGAGCATAGAGAAGAAAGAGGTCCGGTATCCAAGTTGGGAGGAAGGCAAAAAAAAAAAGAACCAAAACGATTCATTACGTAAAAAAGTTTACAACGTGATTGATCTTGCCCCTTTCTCTCCTCTATCATTGCATAACCCATTGGTCTCTCATCCTGTTTGAGTTTTGATCCACGAACCCCAAGTGTTAAAGACATGGACTCTAGCGTTGACTCATGCGGCGCCTTTTTTTTTTTTAAAAAAAAAAAAAAAAACCCAAATTTGGAAGCCTGTCGTCTATTTTCTGCCACATACATTAAAATACGCAGCAGTGACAAAGCCGCTTCACTCCATGAGGTAGCAGTCCTTTTTTTTTTTTTTTGGTTCCCCCCGTGGCTGTAATCACGTCTCTTTTTCCTTTTCCAACACACACCATCTCTACCCCCTACAAGCACCCTGCCCTTACAGGCCCTGCCGTAACCAGTCTGCCAACTTTGACTTGCCCAACTGGGCGAGGTTGTTGACGCCCTGTTCGCTGAGGTCGATGCGACCGATTGGGACGTCCTGCGTCGGTGCCTTGCTGACGCGCTGAACAATAATGGTCGGGTCGGTTTCAAGGATGATGCCGTCGTCGACGATCTCGTCAATGGCGAGAGAAACGAGATCGTAATTTTCGATAATGGTACGCTTGTCGATGGATTGTCTGGTGGCACAAGGTGGGTTAGTTCTGCAATTGGTGGCCTGTGTAGGGGTTTGGGAGTGGGGGTTTCCCATTCCCATTCTTCTTTTTGCTCTTTGCTTCTCGACTCTTTTTCTTTTCTTTTCCATTTCTTATGTATATATATATATGTTGGGAAATGGTGGGGGAACCAGGTATAGCAGAGCATCATACTTGAAGGCAAGGTGTAGTGAGTCACGAATGGCAAGGACTGCGTTATATAACAGGATTTCGTTCTCGTCCAGGCTGCCAACCACATAGATCATGACGTCGGACTCGAGCTTGTACAGGACGATCCGGTTATCGTAAAGGATGATATCGCCGTTCTGCTTGGTTGTCTTTTCGATAAGTCCCTTTTCGAAGGCCTTCTGGGCTTTGAGGTCGGCGTATGGGTTGGTCGATGCTGCGCCGCCGAGGTTTTAGTCCAATGAATACCAGTCCTTGTCTTCATGTCATGAAGTCTCTTCGCCCTGCATGCGCCTCGGAACAAAGGGCGGGAGGCAAAGACAAGGCAATGGCAATGTTGGTGAGGGTAAGGGATGTGGTTGGACTTTACCTGCGCCTGCGCCTGCGCTCGCGCTGTGAGGAGAGGAATAGTATTTGGCCAGAACTCTGGCGCCGTCCTCGGTTCCGAGAATGAGGACGGCCTGGACCGAGAAAAGAGTCATTCCAGGAGACATGATGAGCGGGTGGTGTTGTTGCAATGGTTTTGCCGATAATGTGTAGCTGGCCTGGCTCGGAGTGACCAGCTGTTTGTCCGTCCCATTGACGGGCCCCAGCCGCCAGAGTGGAGAGCAGAGGAGGAATTCCGGCCAAGTGCTGTCCATGCTTGCGGCTGAACACTTTGGCCGGGTTCCGGGGCGCGCGGGAACGCTCCAGCCGCAAAGTGGTACCGTGGCTTGAATATCGCGTTTTCCTGAAAACCCAATTAACGCGTGACGCGCTTCCCCATCTCGTCTTCACACTCAAACCCCTGCTTGGACGTGCGTGACTGACGGCACATGTGTGTGTGCACACATACCACATACCACAAACCACATACACACACATCTGCCCATTCTTCAACATTTGGCCTCTGTTCCGACACATGTGCTGCCATTTCCAGCCCAGGTTGATCACAAAGCAAACAAAACCTCATCATGTCGTCGCCGTCGAATCGTCGACAGCGTAGCTCGCAGGCCGGCACGCCTCGTCGATCTGCCCGCCACCAGTCCGAGGCAAACACCCCTCGCAACCCACCACCCTCACAGCTTGCCTCGAGCCCGTTGTTCTTGCAGTCCTCGCCGCCGCCCGCTGGCAATGATCAAGAAGATGGCATCGACGGGATCGTCTCTTCTCCCTTGAGACACATGACACATTCCCAGTCCACAGATGGTCATGCTGCTACGCCAAGTTCTCCGCTGCGACAGATGTCCGACACGCAGTCGCTGCAGGATGACCCCCAAAGGACGCCCAGGGCAAGCGGTCTTTTTGCAGGAGGTAAGTCATGATGGTAGATTGATGATAATCGCGACGGATCTGCCATCGTGGCGCGGACGAGACGGCACGGACGAGCAATCGCTGATCCTTGCGCCTGTCTAGAATCGTCGCCAATCCGCTACGAACCCAGCTCCAGTCCTGGTAGATCCCACGGACAGCGCTCAGAGCTGCGCAGTGAAAGTAGCGGTCTGTTTGTCGGCTCAGATCGCGGCAGTTCCTCCGCCGCCTATCGACGCGGTGACATCAACTCAGATGCTATGCGCACGCCTCGTGCCGCGCGCCGCATCATTTTAGATGATACCGGCCGAGTCGTTCAAGAAGGACAAACTCCTGGCTCGGACGCCGCGTCGTTCGCCAACCGAGACCCAAATACGTCCGAGGCTGACCATCTGGGTGGCCAAAGCCAGAGCCTTATTTGGGGTACCACGGTCTCCATAGACGATAGTTTTGCTGCGTTCAAGGACTTCCTGCGCAACTTTACCCAAAAGTACAGAATGTACCGAGACGGTTTCTCGGATGCAGATGTGAAAGAGTTTCCTGATGCCGAGTCTAAACCGTACTGGGAAGCATTAGAGAACATGCTGCTTCTCGGCACAACCAGACTGTATCTCGATATATCTGATCTCAACCTCTACCCCCCGACACGCAAGCTGTGGCATCAAATCCAGGCGTATCCCCAGGAAATCATTCCTGTCATGGATCAGTCTGTTCACGACATGATGATCGAGCTCGCTCGGGCTGACACGCTTAGAAATGGGTACTCACAAAGTAGTGCTGGTCAACAAGATACCCAAAACAGCACTCAGAGCTCAGAACCCATGTTCCCTAGCTCTGACCGTCCGGACGATCCTGCTACGCCTCGCCCACCGCAGGATCAACCATCATTGGAGGACCAGGTGTCTTCATCCATCTATGTTGTTCGTCCCTTTGGTCTCGATCAGCCCACAAACTTGAGAGACTTGAACCCATCTGGTGAGAGAACAATCCCCCTCCCTTTTCCTTTTTCCCTTTTCCTATCCCCCACATCCCGCAACTTTCAGTGGTTCTGGCGACTCTCTTCGATATTGCATTATTAACTAAGCTCCTCCCGTCTAGACATGGATCGCTTGATTTGTATCAAGGGTCTTGTCATCCGAACAACTCCCGTGATTCCTGACATGAAGGACGCCTTCTTTCGTTGCAACGTGTGCAACCACTCCGTTAACGTTGGCCTTGATCGCGGCAAAATTCACGAGCCAATAGAATGCCCCCGTCCCATCTGCAACTCCAAGAACTCGATGCAGATTGTCCACAATAGATGCTCTTTCGAGGATAAGCAAGTCATCAAGTTGCAGGAGACACCTGACGCCGTCCCCGCTGGTCAAACCCCACACTCTGTTTCAGTTTGTGTGTATAACGAGCTGGTTGACTTCTGCAAAGCGGGTGATCGTGTTGAGTTGACGGGCATCTTCCGCGCCAGTCCTGTGCGGGCGAATCCGCGTCAACGGGCAGTCAAGAGTGTTTATAAAACCTACGTGGACGTCCTCCATGTTCAAAAGGTTGACAAGAAGCGTATGGGTGCTGACGCGACCACTCTTGGCGTCACGGGAGAGGACGAGGCAGACAAGGGAAGTAATGAAATGGAGGAGACTCGTGTCATCACCCCTGAAGATGAGGCCAAAATCAAAGAGACTGCGGCGCGCGATGACATTTACGAGCTTCTTGCCAGATCCCTAGCACCCTCAATCTACGAAGCGGATGACGTCAAAAAGGGCATTCTCCTGCAGCTCTTTGGCGGCTCCAACAAGACGTTTCAAAAGGGCGGTAACCCCAAGTACAGGGGCGATATCAATGTGCTGCTTTGCGGTGATCCTTCGACGGCCAAATCGCAGATCCTGTCGTATGTTCACAAGATTGCTCCCCGAGGCATCTATACCAGTGGAAAAGGCTCTTCCGCGGTCGGTCTTACAGCGTACGTGACGCGCGATCCGGAGACGAAACAGCTGGTTCTCGAGTCTGGCGCCCTCGTCCTCTCAGATGGCGGTGTCTGCTGCATTGACGAGTTCGACAAGATGTCAGACGCCACCCGGTCGGTGCTCCACGAAGTCATGGAGCAGCAGACCGTCTCCGTGGCCAAGGCCGGCATCATCACCACGCTCAACGCCAGAACCAGCATCTTGGCCTCTGCCAATCCCATCGGCAGTCGCTACAACCCCAACCTCTCGGTCCCTCAGAACATCGATCTGCCCCCGACCCTCCTCTCCCGTTTCGATCTCGTCTACCTAATTCTCGATCGTGTTGACGAAAAGACGGACAAGCGGCTCGCCAAGCACCTCCTCTCCCTCTATCTCGAGGACAAGCCTCACCACGCCCCCACGAGCAACGACATTCTGCCCATTGAATTCCTCACCCTGTACATCTCCTACGCCCGCTCCCACATCCAGCCCGTCATCTCCCGCGAGGCCGGCGAAGAGCTAGTCAACTGCTACGTTGCCATGCGCGCCCTCGGCCAAGACGTCCGCGCGGCCGAGAAGCGCATCACCGCCACGACCAGACAACTCGAAAGCATGATCCGTCTCGCGGAAGCCCACGCCAAGATGAGGCTCTCCACCACCGTCACCCGCGACGACGTCCGCGAAGCCAACCGCCTCATCCAGACGGCCCTCAAGACCGCCGCCACCGACTCCCAGGGCCGCATCGACATGAGCCTCCTCACGGAAGGCACCAGCGCCGCGGACCGCAAGCGCCGCAGCGAGCTCCGAGACGCCCTCGTCAAACTACTCGACGACATCACCGCCGGCGGAAACAGCGTCCGCTGGTCCGACGTAGCCAAGCGTCTCAACGACGCGGCAAGCCTGCCCGTCGAGACGGCCGAGTTCAACGAAGTCATGCGCAGCCTGGAAACCGAGAATCTCATCTCCGTCACGGGCGAGGGCGCACGGAAAATGGTCCGGAGAGTCACGGCTATGGTATAGGGGATGTTGTAATGGGGGGATGATGTATCTATGTACGTACGTACGTACGTACTATGCATGTATATAGGGCGACGAGATAAAGGTGTACATAGTCATTTACTCGTTTATTTTTCCTTTTCTTTCATTTACTAGTAAAGTTGAAATTTCGGCACGAGAAGCACGTTCTCTTTAAACGTTTGAAGGGGCATATGGAACGGAGAAGCCATTTTAGTTGTACACACGCACACACACACACACACACACACACACACACACACACACACACACACACACACACACAACGAAAGAAAGGAAAAAGAA
>AFRA01000102.1:0-56195 GCA_000223055.1 Claviceps fusiformis PRL 1980
ATTACTTTTTACCTTAAAAGGCTAGAGTTAATAAAAAATATAATAATTTAGTAAAATAATTTTAATTTTATAACTTTTATAGTTAAAAATATAGAATCTTTATAAGATTCTACCTATAATTAGTTAATATTAAGGTAAATAAAATATATATATACTTTTAACTTTAAGCTATAAAAACTATATTTTTATTATATAAAAAATATTATTAATATTAGCGCTTACCTTAAATTATAAAATACTATAATATTTTAGTTTTTTATTTACTTAGCTAAGGCTATAGCTTAAATACCTAAGTATACTACTAAGTATAAAAACCTTACCTTATTATAACCTCTTTATAACTTTTTCTTAATTAATAATATTATTACCTTTTTATTATAAGCTATTTTTACCTTTTTTATTATTATTATTATTAATATTTCTTTTATACTTAGCTATACCCTTTATTATCCCTTTAATAGCTATTTTTTTATATAAAATTATTATTTTTTTATATAATTATGTAAAGTTTTTTTAGTTTTAATATAAAAACTATTATAATTAGCTATATAATATTAACTTTACCTTAAAAAACCCTATTAACTAAAGAGGAGATTAAGTAAAATTATAAAAAAATACTTAACTTTTTTACTAAACTAAATAATATATATTTTAAGGCTTATTATAGTATTAATACTATAAATAGTATATCATAAATAAAAAAACCTTTTATTTTTAAATTATACTATATTATAACTATTAGAAATCTTATTAAAGAGGGTTTTTATAAAATATTTTTATTTTATAAAATCTATAAATTACACTATCTTTTAATAACTAATAGCTTATTAAAGCTAAATATAGCTTTTACTTACTATATTATAAAACTAAATATAAATATTTTTATTTAGCTTCTTTTAATTATTATTATTTATATTAATAAGACTTTTACTAAGTAAAACCTTTAAATTTATACTAAAAGTAATATTAAAAATATAATAAATCTTTATAATAAAATTATTTTTTTAAAAATCCTTTAAGCTTAATAGCTTATTAATTTCTTTATTTATTTTATTAAAACCTATAATTATATTAATACTAGCTATATTTTTATTACTTATTATAAACTAGTAAAAAACTAAGCTAATATTTTTATTAAGTATTATTTATATTTAGTTAATATATATTATAAGGTTCTTTATATTAGTATAAAGAGAATTTAAATACTTATTACTTATATTTAAATACTAGCTAATAAAATAAGCTATAATATATATATTAATAATACTTAAAAGGATTAATATAGTATAAATATTAATAAAATTAAATAAAAGCTTAACTTTAATATAATATATTTTTATAAAAAAATAGGTTTTACTTAATATTAAAAGGAAGCTAAGGCTATAATTATAACCCTTAATATTTATACTTTTAATATTATAGCTAACTATTAAAAATAAAAGATTTTTAAAAGAATCTTAGTTAACTCTATAGTTTAATATACCTTAGTTAGTAATATTTATTTTATAATAGTATATTAAAACTATATTATAAACCTTAATAACTCTATAGCTAAAAAAGCTATTAATAAAAAAAAGGCCTTTAGTAATAGTAATATATTTATAAATAATAAAAATAAGTAATAATAGTAAAGAATATAATAATATACTAAAGGTAAACCCTAAAGGGTATAATAGTTTTATAAGGAATATAGAATATTATACTAATTTTACTTACTTATATTTTCTTTCCTTATTAATATAACTTTTATAGGTTAGGCTATAACTTAGCTATATATAAACCTTATAGTTTTATTTCTTTTTTTTCTAATTCCTTAGCTTTATAAGTAAGCTATTATAAGCTTATCTTTTTTCTTTTTTTTCTTTTTTTTTATTTAAATAGCTTAAAATAAGTTATATTTTTTTTATAAAGGGGGGAACTTATTATAGTTTATTTCTAAAGGTAGAACCTACCTTATAAAAAAAGGGTTTTACTATATATAGCTAAAGAGAATAACTTTAACTATATATATACTTAATTACCTACTTATAACTTAAGTGTTCCTTTTTCTTATAACTTTATAACGTACTACACCTATTGTGTGAGTACCCCCATTTACGTGTGACATCCAGCACGTAACAATTATAGTTAAGAAAAGGCTACTTTATAATAAGTTTATTAATAAAGAAAAGAAAATTCTAATTATTAAGGCAGTATTATTATATTAATATAAAGTTAAAGGGAATATTTATTATAGTTAGCTATATATAAATTTATAAAATTTAAATAAAGCATATAAAGTAGTGTGTAAATTGCTTAAAAAAACAAAGGAGGTATATTATTACCTAATGTGTGTGTGGGGGGTGACCTTTTCCGTTTCGGTTAGGTCCAGTGCGTTATTTGAAAACTCCAGTGCGTTATTTACTTCCCCACTTCAAACTTACATGCCCCCACTCCAAGTTCACTGTTCAGCAAAAATGCACGTCATCCCCTGGTGTCTTCGCTGGCGACTGCGGTCATGGTGCGCAAGCCATGGTGAACATCATTCAGCCATAGGCATAATACCGACAAGGGGGATCGGCGGAGACTGTTTATGCCTTTTATGACAACGATTATGGTCAGGCAAAGAAGAAAGTCGGCAATGAGAGAAGGGGTCTGCTCTCGTTACGTAGAAAAGTGTCATGTACATTTATTCTCTGCGGCAAAGTGTAATGTCTCTTCATTACTAATGGCACAGTAATGGCAAGCTTCAAGTCAGCGGCTCCCGAGAACCATGAATAGAAATTTTCCCCATAATATTCATAAACACCTTCATGCTTCTTAGTTTTTTTATTCGTTTCAATTTTTTTTACGTAAATTTGCTTCTTGTCTCTGACTCACCACTCCCAATGTATGTATGTACAATCCTGACTGCCTTATCCTCCGTAAACAGAGTGTCCCCACCTTCTCTTCCTTTTCATTACAAGAATGCTTCCCACCTCCTATCGATTTGTCTTCTCCGGACCTGCCACATGTTAGCTTAGTTGGCAGAAAGGCACAAGACTGTACCATTTCATCAAAGACAAAAAAGAGCTCGAGAGGCGGAGGGGAATTTGAAGCCTCTAGGAGGATGAATTGCGTACCACGGGTGCTAGGAACAAAACCCCAGCAAATAGAGCTAGCACAGTGCAAACGAGCGTCACCTTGTTGAAGCCCTTGCCCAGAATGTCAAACAGGCCACTTGGGGTAGAGCGCGTGCCAAACACGTCTATACCGTAGGCCAGAAGTAGACTGGTGCTCTCGACCACGGCGGGCGTGGTGATGATGTCCTCTACGCCAACGACGTCCAGCTCGTGCGAGATGATGCCCCGGCCGTCAATCTCAAACTGCGGGCTGTATTTCATGAGCGACTCGGCTTCTACTTCGGCCGCTGTCGGCTCTCTGTCGACTGGTCGACGGGGGTCGATAATTTGTCGCGGGAGCGCGAGAATGCCGTGGCTTTCCGGTAGATAGGCCAGAAGCTGTCGACTGGCAATGCCCTGGAGCGTCCGCGTGGTCGTCAGTTTCTGCAGCGGTTGAGACAGCACCATGGCCTGCGAGGTCACCCAGGGCAGCGGGACGCCCGAAGGAGTGTCGACGGGGTTCAAGGAGGAGAACGTCTCTTCATCGCCGAGCGGCCCCCGGTCGTTGGATTCGGGAGACTCAAAGAGGTCTGACGTGACGATTTGATATCCCTTGATTGTGCGGTTCGTCCCGTCGTTGACTGTGTAGTCGCCAAAAAAGGTACACGCATACCAGTTCTCGGCCATGGTACAAGACACACTTTTCGTTGCGTCGACACCATGATAAACCTGGGAAGCGAGCACCTGGCCCGACACTGTATCCAACAGCTGGACAGAGAGCTTGCTCGTGGCCTCCTGCACAATCGCCACGACCATGGTGTTCGGGTTCAGGTACTTGTAGGACACCTTGCGGTCCCCGAGAACGCGGCCAATCGATGCGATCGGATTATGGTCAGGTAGCGTCGCGATATCGACAATCCGTTCGCCCTTGCCTACCTGAAGCTGCCAAATCTCGGTTCGTGACGTTTTGCCGTCTTCGGAGGAGAATCTGATGCCCTTCAGACCCTGGTCCCCGTCGCGAACAACAACAGTGTCTTCAGGAAGGTTTTCGATAGGAACATGCGGGGCAGGAAGCCCATCGGGAGCCAACGCGAGAAGCCACTGGCTGGATTCGTTGCGGATGACGGCGGTACCCACGATCTTGGCAGAGGACGGTCCAGCCTCACGGCTTCCCTCCTCAACAACCTCTCCTGTGAGTGCGCGAATGACTGCGCGCTCGCCATTGGATCCAACCACGGAGACGAGACCCTCATTGTCCGTGACTACCATTCCCTTGATAGAAAGGGGTGTCGCTCCCTGCTGCGAATGAAATACAGTCTTGGACCAGAGCACCTCGCCGTGATGGCCTGTATCCAGGCCATAGAAACGGCCGCGACGAGTGGCGAGGACGACAATCTTGTTGAAACCAAAGACATCTCGATGCAAGGCCTGCTTGATCCCGGCCAAGTCGGCACCGAAAATAGAATCAGTAATTCGCCGCGGCAAGCGGGCGAGATATGCCGGGAGGTGTTGCAGGTCGGCAAAGTGGCGCTTGACCCGGTGTACAAATGCAGCAGCAGGATTGGCGTGAGCTTCCTCGGCCAAGGCTTGCGCAAGTTTTTCCACCTCGGGAATGTCGGCCCAAACAGCAGCCACGGCACCAGAGAGACCCTCATGTCTGGTCCAGTCGATCTTGCCATTTCGGATCAATACCCAGTCTTGGCCTTCGGTCAGGGCAGCGGATCGAACGGCATATTCCTTGCCGCCAGCCTTTTGGACGACTTCCGACACCGCCTGTATAGCATATCCGTCATCATCCTTGGGCTTCAAAGGCCAGCGAGCCAAGACGCCGTGAGACTCGGACGAGAGAACGGTAACCTCATCGCGCGTGATGCGGGTAAAGTAGACGTTGGCGGCCTCTGAGCTCGTCGAGAATGCGCCCTTTCCAGCCAGATGTGGGAGATCGTATGCTTTGGAAACTTGTCCGGACTTGAGGTTGGTATGGTAAACCTCGGCCTTGTGACCTGTTTCGGTGGCAATGTGAACCAAGAAATGCGGCAGCGACTGTATCAGGTGGGGCGCATGAAGACGAACAGATACCGCATCGTCGGGCAGCGTCAGGTCTTGCTTCGTCTTGGTACCGAGCACGTTGACACTCAGTTTGGACAGCCCGCGGCTAGTCCAGGCGGCAATCGGTGCTGCCGAGTTTGCGCCCACAAACATGACGTCCTCGGCTCCGTGGATATCGCCCTTGCTGCCAACCGACCAGTGGTCAACTCGATCGCCCGTGGCCGTGTCGAGAGATGTCACCTTGAGATTGTAGGATCCCGGCGAGCCATGCAAGCTCAACACGTAGACATGAGCAATATCGGTCGAAACCTGAACAGGTACGTCTTTGCTCGTCTCGCGAAACTCCCAGATGACATGGCCCAGGGCTCCATGCAATCGTCGTAGAACCGTAACGCCGCCGCCGTCGAACAATGCAAGAACGTCTTTCCTCGATGTCTCTGTCATTTCCATGATTTCGACGTCTTTAACCTGTCCGTTGAACTGCATGTGCCAAATGTTTCTGCCGGTAAGGGCGTCCCATGCTTGAACCTTGGACCCGTGACCTGAGACGACCCAGTTCTCGCCCTCGGGGGCTCGCAGATGGCCGCCGCCGTGGGCGATGCCGTGGCTCACTTGTTGACGCCAAACGACGTTGCCGTTGCTGGGGTTGATGGCGCCGACGACGCCGACGTCGCCGAGGGTATAGAGCAGGCTGGCCTTGTCTTCCTTGCGCGGTCGATGGAAGAAGGTGGTTTCCTGTTGGGGCAAACCGACAAGCGAGTAGTGGAAGTCAATATCGCCGACTTCATCTTTGAAGACGGCAGCTGCGAGCGACGACAGCCCGAGCACTAGGGCGGATTGAAGAGTGCGCCGCATGTTGACAAAATGCAGGGCTGGGCGGCAACGTCGTGCTTGAAGCTCGGTCGGAAGCTAATCATCTCGAGCTTCCCGGTCCTAGTGGTGTGGGGTTGCTGCCGTCCAGACTCTGCTGACTCATCCATTCTTTGCCCATGGCGAACAATCACGACTTCACGAGTCCCGATTCACGAAGCCACATTTTGATGCCAGCAAATTGCAATGCTCGATGCACAATCACATCATCTATCTATGCATCTAATCGACATCCAACCTGAGCTGTGAAACCGGACCTGAAACGCCTCCTCTCCAGAGCCTCTGCTCGTTGGACGCAATGCCGTGCATGCCATGTGCAGCAAGTTGGCGACCAATTACGTTTACGTTTACGTCATTGCCATTGCCATTGCCATTGCCATTGCCATTGCCATTGCCATTGCCATTGCCATCGACATGGACGAGGACAGGTTGAGCGTTGTGCTTGTGGTATGTTGCTTACTCGTATCATAGTAGTACACGCATATTTAGCCTTCAAAGCTCATAGGAAAGGTTGAATCGACACATGATCTGCTTCATTCGATCAAGACCTTAATTCTTGACATCCTGATACCGCTCATGGGCTCGGGTGAGAAAAAAGAAATAAAGTGTCGTCCCCTCTAGCACTTCTTTGGCCAATTCTTCCCAATCCACTCCGATAGCTTGTACGTCATGGTCCCCTCCATATACACTTTTACGTCATCGCTGCTGTAGTCACTACCCGCAAACTTGAGCGCGGGCAGAATCCAGGGCTGGATAAAGTCAATAAAGACCAAGTCCACCGTCTCGGGCTCACCGTCCGGAGGGAAATCAATCTCTGACTGGATACAGTTGGGCACGGCATAGAATGGAACAGCTGCGCGAAGGGTGTCGTCTCCATCAGTGCCCAAGTCATCCTTTGTTGTGTAGCCTGCCATCAATTTGGGATCCTGGACGCCGACGCTGCGGAGCTCCAGTCGGGCGTCGACTTCCTCGGCGGCAACGACAGGGGAGTGTCCATGAGCCGAGGTAAACATCAATTCGGGCATGGCCATAAACTTGGTCTCGGCGCCGTGGGAACTGAGAATCTTATCCGCGCCATTGAGGATGGCCAGAACCTTGTTGGCAATGGTGTAAGGCACGTCGGGAACGTAGTTGAAACCGCTTGCGAACGGCGAGACGAGGTAGGTTGAGTCTCGAGTAAACAGACCCTGGAAGATGTCGAACCGAATCCCGCCCGTGTTCATAATGGCCAAGCGCGGCTTGTCCTTGCGCTTCTCATTGACCACGACGTCGGGGAACACTTCGTCCTGAATCCACGAAAAGATGCTCTCGTTGCTGGGATACCTCGCGCGGCTCATCCACAGACTTTTGGGCGCACAGCCAAAGGCGTAGTCGAGATCTAGTGCCTTTCGTGCACGGGCAATCTGCTTGCTCACTGCCGTGCCTTGCTCCGTGGGGAAGGTTGTTTCATTGAGCCCCGTGTGGTAGTACATGCCCAGAAGATTGGTGTCGATATATTTTCGGTCGAACCTGAGCGAAGCTGCTGCCTCGGGAGACACGTGCTCAGCCGACGTCTTCTTGATGCCATCTATCGACATGAAGCCAATGGTTTCGAAATAACGACCGGAAGCCATGGCCAGCGACTGCGAGTCAAAACGTCGAGTGTCTCTAACGTGGGCGTGGCCGCCAAACATGGCGATGGGGGTGTGCCAATTCTGCTTTCGCAACGCGGTGAAGATGGCGCGGTATTCCTCCATCCGCAGGCCGACATGACCAATGACAACAAAAAGATCTGGCTTCTCTCGCATCGCGTCTTGGAACCATTGCTCCCTGATGGCGTCGGCGACGGGTTGTACGACGGTGTTGTTTGCATTGCCTGTAAAATCGAAGAGGAATCCGAAAGCCACAATTTCCAAGTCCTGGTTTTTGGTCCTGAACTTGCGATAGCGCTGCGCCACGGGCTTTCGCTCGCCTGTCTGGGGATCGATGTAGTCGACGTTTGATGCAATGTACTTGCCCTGGAAGTTGGGGACGGTCGTGTTGACTTCGCGGTCAGCCGTACTGGCCTGGTACAGCTCATGATTGCCGATACAGATGATGTCGGGCTGCTGTTGAGCCCAGATATCGTAATAGAACAGTCCTTTCGGATTGGAGGCATCGTAGAGGCCATTGCCCTCGACGCGATCGCCGGTATCGACGACTAGCAGATCGACGCCGGTGTCGTCGGCTCGTTGTTTGAGGTGCTGGGAGAAGGAGATGTAGTCTCCCCAATCAGCCGAATACTGTGGCCTGCCCCGATGACATTAGCCGCGCTGTTCGAGGTGTTTTGATGCCATGAGCGAGAGGCGCAAGGGAACAAGAGGATACTATCGCCACAGGCCTTTCCGTTATGAACCCGTTATGAACCCGTTATGAACCCGTCATGAAGGGAGAAGGGACGTACTCGAGCAAGTGGCCGCCTATCCAGCCATGGGTATCCGTGGTGTGCAGAAAGTTGATCTGGCCCCAGGTCAAGTTTCGCATGGGCGCAGTGACGGGCTTCACAGCGCCCGGCTGGGCCGCATGAGCAACGAGGGGGAGGCACGCGGCGAAAATCAAAAGTCTCGCCATGACGGCGGGTTAAAAGATGAAAGCCGTGAAAGCATAAAAGACAGCGCGAACAGCTGCGGAGCAGGGTGAAAGCAGATGGATGAGTTATCGAGGCGGAGGCTGGGGACGGTCGTCGGCAGGTCCCAACGTGCATGAGGAATCGCGGCGTTGTATTGGTATCGCATACCTAGTACATAGTACCGAGGTATGCACCTGCTTGCGTACATGTACATGCGTCTGCGGCACAGTCGCAGCGGGCAGCGGGCAACGGGCACCAGAGTCGGGGCACCTTGAGGACCCATGCGCCAGAGCGGATCCGCAGGCAGCGCTAACAGAGTAGCTGGAGGGAAACACTTCAAGGCGTTAAGGGTCTTTTGCAGTCGCACATGTTGGTGAGAGCACGTTGACCTGACAGAGAGCCAATAGTCACTGGACTTCTGTCAACAGCAGGATCCATCAAGAATGCCATGTTTTGGTCATTTGATGGGACCGCATATATCCTGTGTCGAGGAAAAGAGCTGGTGCGGGTATCTCTGTCGAAAAAAAGAAAGGAAGAAAGAAAGATAAAGAAAAGAAAGAAAGAAAAGGAAAAAAAGAAAAAAAAAAAAAAAGAAAAAGGAAAAGGAAAAGCAATTTAGATTTAGCGCACCGGGGCAGACCGAGAGAAAGCACCGTCGGTATATTTATTCGGGACGACAACGACACCATGAAAATGTCGGGTCCAGCCCTTGCCAAGATGGATGGTGGGGGGGTCGAAAAAACTAGCGACGACACCTCCTCACCGCAGATTTGGTTCAATGGTGATGCGCGGGACGGGGATGGTGGCGACTTTGCGACGCCTTGGGATTGACATCTGGATCCATCTCAAATGCCTCAAATGCCTCAAATGCACAATCCGACATCAAGGCAACCCGGGTCCAAAAACAAGCTTGACGTCCAACGTCAAGTCAAGCAAGTCAAGCAAGGTCTGCCTACCCGTTCATCCAGAGTCCAGGCCTCGATAGCGGGACCCACGTGAAGTGGAAGCTGCATGATCAGATGCAGATGCATTGGATGGAAGGCACGATCGGCTCTGCTGCCCCGCTCAGCTGCTGGGACTTGGTGCGCGCCAAGAACTCGTGTCTTTTTTTTTTTTTTCTTTTTTTTCTTTTTTTTTTTTTTAATTATTACTATTCCCCATAGACCGTCGCAAAGTGGCGCACGCACACCATGTCAATTTTTTTTTTATATATTATGTTCACCTCTGCAACCCATTCACATCTGCTCAGGACATCGTTTCTAAGCATTCTTCCTCCCGAATCCAATTGCTCAGCGGCTTGCTCGGTCTGCGTGACCATCGTCTCACGCAAGTTCAGCTAGGAAAAGCCTCATGCTGCTTCGCAACCGCTACGCCATTCTCAGTACCTTGATCTCGGCGCATCATTGCATGTGCCCTCGGCGGCAATAGGGAAACCAGCAGGCGACTTGAAGTCTTTGCGCTTGCTGCTGACTGGAGACGAAGAAAGACTGCTGTGATTTTTTCTCATCACGAATCTCTTATATATATATATATATATATATATACACATACATACTGTATATTTTTGTTTTGCTCATCGTCTTGTACAAGATCCCGTCGATTACTTCCACATTCTTCGGACGAGCCTCTCGCTACCAACCATCTTGACTCTACGAAAACAAAGTCCAATTGCGAGACTGGGACGTCATGAGCGACTCCAACCAACCCCGAGAGGACTCTTCTGTCCCCCACAAGAACGGGCTCGATCCGTCGACAACAGCTGTGCCCAGCTACAACGAGCCTTGTGGTCTTGTCTTGAACACCGGCTCGGCCTCTCCTGCTGAGACATCATCTGAGACCGCCGAGGCCAGTCAGGGGCTCTATATACTCGAAGCAAAATCGATCCACTGGTGGAGCTATCTGACGACTCTCGACTTTTGGATCGTCGTCGCCATCGGGCAGATCCTGGCTCTCTGCATCACCGCCACCAACACTTTCACCACTTTCTTGAATCAGGAGAATTTCAGTGCTCCTGCCTTCCAGACCCTGTTCAACTACGTATTTCTCGCCGTTATCTACAACACTATATTCCTCGTGCGTGACGGGCCACGTGTTTGGGCCCGCGTTGCTTACCGCGATGGCTGGAAGTACCTCATCCTGGCCTTCTTGGATGTCGAGGGCAACTACTTCACCGTCCTGGCTTATACATACACCAACATATTGTCCGCGCAGCTCCTCAATTTTTGGTCCATTGTCTGTGTAGTCCTCATCTCATTCTTCCTGCTCAGAGTCCGCTACAAGTGGACCCAGGTGCTCGGTATCTTCGTCTGCTGCGGAGGCATGGGTATCCTCTTGGGATCCGACTACATCGTCCAGAGAGATAGCGGCCAGTCTAGCGGAGAGTCCAAGCTCAAGGGTGATTTGTTTGGTCTTCTTGGCGCTACGCTCTATGGTACCAGCAACGTGATGGAGGAGTTCCTCGTCTCCAAGGCCCCCATGCACCACGTCCTCTCCTTCATGGGCTTGTTTGGCATGATTATCAATGGAGTCCAGGCCGCCATCTTTGATCGTGATACCATTGCAGGATCAGCGTGGAGCGGCAAGGTCGGAGGTTACCTCGTTGGCTACACCCTGTGTCTCAGTCTTTTCTACACACTGGCACCGCTCATCCTGCGCATGGGAAGCGCCGCCTTCTTCGATATATCGCTTCTGACGGCCAACTTCTGGGGCGTCATTATCGGCATCCACGTCTTCGGGCTTAGCATCCACTTCCTCTATCCCATTGCCTTTGTGTGCATCATCATCGGTCTCGTCATCTACTTCCTCTCCGGCACTGTCCTGGGCGACTCGAAGAAACCGTGGCTCGGAGAAAACCAGGAAGATGGCGTGGCCGGAATCGGAACCGCCAAGCTCAGAGCCATCAACGCCGCCCGTCTGGCCCGGGCAGAATCGGAGAACGGTTTGCTTCCCAAGAGCAGCCCCGCCACCCGGATACGGACCTTTTTGGGGGAAAGGGCCTAATCGAGCGCCTGTTCACGACGAACATGATGTTCTGGAGAAGAGATGGGGGAAGAGAAGAGGCGATCAGGGAGATTGGGTTTCATTTCGCGAATGGTAGGCAGGATACATGTCCTTTGTGAATTCCGTAGAAAAAGGTACATTGAACCGTCTACACAGCCCACCTTACATCTGGTCTAGATATGTACATTCCATAGCTTTCTGTATCTTTACTTCATCTTATCCATTTTCATACGTTTTGTCCGTTCAGCTACATCTTGGGAATACATACCATCTTCTTCCTTTCCATCACCATCTGTCTACGCAGTCCTCAAAACATACATATATCTCTCCACAACACAAAACACAAAGCACCCCATTACTCCAGTCTCATCCCCCCGCAGGCGCAACCCATCGCTATGTAAACATCATCTACTCCTGCAGCAGATTCGTCTTTTTCTCCGCAGACATTCGTCCCGACTATCTTGTCACATGCCCTCCTTGGCTCGTCGTTGATGCTCATGACTTCTCCAAAACACATAGGCGTGCATACCACGAGATCCATTGTTCTCGTTCGGGATAGACCATGACTATGCCTTCGTGAAGTACATGCCTGTGTGTATGTATAGTCGATACATACATACACAGTCTGCATTTACATCTCGTGACGGTCATTATACCCCGTGCTGATATCTCCACATACTGTTCTCTGCGGCTGAGCCCTCCTCCACATCATGCCCTGGCATGGGATTGCCGAATCTGCCAAAAACGTCTAGGTGGGTGCGCTGACTGACGATGAAAACACCGGACGTGTGGGGTGTATGTTCTCCAGGACTGGGGCTGCGTCATACGACCAGACGGCAGAGTCATCTGCGAGAAGCATTAAAAAAAATTAACAGGAACTACCCCGAAGATCATCGACGGAAGGAGAAAAAAATCATTGCATTAATACAAATATGCAATGTTTGAAGATACATGTACATACCGGGCTAAATAGAGTGCTATATAGCGGGCTAGCTGGTCGAGAATAACAGAAGAAAAGAAGAAAAAAAGAAAGAGACAACTAAATAAAAAAAGAAGAAAACATTGCATAATTAAGCTCTCGGTTGTCTCAAGCGTCCCAAACACCCTCTTCTCGTATCAAGCTCGCTCGCTACGCAAACGCTTGTCACCAGTCACGACCAGAGTCTTGTCTTCCAATCCATGGTTGAAGAATGGATCTCCCACCAGAAATTTCTCCCGATGCCCGTCGATTCCGGGGGACACAATACGGATTGGCCTGGGGGATTCTGATGTCATGGAATCGGGCCAAAGAATTCTTCGGGCCTCTTCATCAGTCATTGGCGTCTCTTCGATATGAATAGTGCTTGCGGCAGGGGATTGCTGACTCGTAGACATGTGCGCCGGTGCTGGCATGTCCACGGGGCCTTGCCTCGGACTGGTCGGCGAAGCGGCATCGTCCAAGGAACGCGCCCCCTCCGCAGCATGTCCAGATGGGCCAGTATCTGGCTGAGGGTCTGGTCGTATCAAGCGACCGCACAAGAACATCTCTGGCCCATAAAATCCGGATAAGTCGTCATCATAGTCGTCAGCATCATCATCATCGTCCTCCTCATCACCAATGGTAAGGAAGCTGATGGCTGAGACAGCGTCGACCGGCCGAGCGGGTTGGTCTCTAATTTCAGTAAAGTCTTCTGTTCGCATTTTCGGCTCCGTGACGCTGCTGTAATGAGGTAGAGTATTGTCGGCAGAGTCTCGCTGAATACGATATCCCATCTGCAGAAACCTACGCATGAGTCGTACTTGATGCGTCTTATACGTTTCAAAAAAACCCTTGTTTACTTGAGCGACGGCCTTCAAGTCACTTGGGTCGTCAACTTCAGCCAAGATCCGAAGTCGAATCGAATCGGAAAATCTTGCTACGGCGGCGTGAGCTTCATCATCTCCTACAGCCATGCGGCGGCTCAGTCCAGTGGCCGCCGGCATGGTCTCGCGGTCGGCCAAGCGATGCTTAGACAAAGCCCAGCCATGACTCTTTCCATTAACGTCGTGAAGGGTAAGACCATTGACGCTACTGTAGATGTCAGCAATGGCCGTTCGAAACGAGACGCTCGGGTCGCACACTCCGCCGTGATGAGCCGGAGAAACTGGGCTAGGCATCATGCTTAAAAGTTCCAAGGTGTGTGCCAGACTTCGTGCAGGCTGTTCAAATCCTTGCATGTGTGACATGACGGATGGTTGCAGGATTTGCTGCAAAAGGTTCATCTCGTTGAAATGGAGGAGCATCCAGCCTAGATTCGCAGCATCACAACCATGGATGCCTTTGGGACATCGAGGGGAACTGCTTAGCATTGGTAACGTGGGTGGGAGTGGTTGACCACATGTCAACGTCTGTAATGAGGTTGCCGCGTCGCAAGATGGATGACGCTCGCTCTCTGTGGCTTTGTGCTGAGCAGGCTGCCCGAGGTATTCCTGTATAGCGCTTGTGCAGTAAGAATAAATCTGGTCAAGCTTGGCACAGCGAATGGCCCAGATTTTGTCCTTGATCTTCTGTGGCCATGGCTTGGCTTGCAGATCCTTCTCATCAACCATGTTTAGAATGGCACTCTTGGACATGCTTCTGAAGAGCTCTCTCAAACCAAAGGCGTAACTGATTACCAAGAATCCATCTGCCATGTCCTCGGCGCCACGATGCATGATCCATTGTGGCAGCCACCTCTCTCCAACAACGCTCTCCAACGGGGACGTGATCTCGTAGCGCAAACAGCAATCAGCGATGGCGACAAATCGTTCAAAGCTGACTTCATTTGGCACCATGCCGATATGTCCGTGTGCGGCATGCATTAGAATCTCGAAAGATTGAAGCCGATTTGTCTCGTACTGTGGCATACGATAGAGCTTCACTTCTGTTCCATCTTTACACATGTATGGGCTGGCCGGAGGCGGCAGACACGTTCGAATTTCTTCGTCTTCATGTGCGTCTGAGCTGCTCGAGCTTCCAGACAACATGCGAGCAAATATCGGAGACGTGTCCACCAGAAAGGAAGACGAGACGCGGAATCGCAGAACAGGATCAACACATGATGATGTTCCCGTACCCAGGTTGGCAAACTCGAGCACGGCATCACCGCGCGGCGACAAGATGAACTCTTGCACTTCTCTCGTCGGTAGAATACCCGATTCCCCCGATTGAAGCAACTGCCGAACCTCGATGAGCTCCCTTTTCACCCTCTCGTAGTTTCTGAAACGGATCTCATAGCGAGGAAACTGTGGCGAATATGAATGTTAGATGGAACCTTGTGGTGCAACGGGAGCAGGAGCAGGCAATGAGCCCAATGGCAAGAATATTGAAGCCTTACAAACTGAGGGTCAGGGGATAGCATTCGCGTCACACTTGCGTTCCGCATTCGATGTACTGCTTCCCGTCGGAATTTCTTGCTTGCGAAAAGGAGATCAAGCATTTCCGGGGTCGCGTCCCGCTCGTAGCTCTTATACGTATCACCCAGACTCGACCTGAATGCTTCACACAGCGCCTCTAAGCAACCTTTCCAGTCTCTAATGGCGTTCAGATACATCTGATTGAGTTGTCCTGTGTTGGAGTTGATGCCATCGTTGGCGAGGTCGCTTATGCTACGCCCGCTGAACGAACTTCTTTGATCAGATATTGTGCCTCGTGGACTAGGAGGCGAATCAAGGTAGGAGTTCCTTCGAGCTGTTGACTCGGGAGTCCTGAACATGGGTTTTGACAGTAGACCATCGTCTTGAAGAATGCCGGCACATAGATTGGAGCAAGTTTCCCTGTGTTTTTCGAAGTCTTTGTAGGCTGAATCCACCTGACTGGAACTCGACGATGTAGGTCGAATGCGCTGTATGAGATGCTGCAGTTGCTGGAATTTGACTTGCTGGTGTTCGCTCAGTTCTGAGAGGGGTTTCAAAGAGTGATCGCTGTTGTTGGAATCCCGGGAGATAGATGCACCACGAACCTTGATTTGTATCTGCGGTTAGTTGCAGGTTCTGTCTCTTGCTCGGGAAGGGGTGGCTTATTCCCGTTTCCAAGATGAACGACTTGGCTGCAAATGAATGCATTGAGGGACACGTGGAATACAAAACGGACATTACTGTCTCACGTACAGTTGAGCGCATATCAAGAAGCCTACCGCTGCTTCGCCTTCGCAACTTCCACCACATTTTGGCGGAAGGACCTACGTTGCGGCCGGTATCACCACCGCCCTCGCTATTTGCTCGATACATGACACTTTTTCTTCCCCTTTGCAATAAGAGTGATTGTGGTCGCTCGAGGATCGCCCGGTTCGAATCATGAGTTTCAAGGATTCGGCTGAGGCAGATACGCAGCCACTGGTTTCATGAACATTCAGGACCGGAGGGGGCGTGGTTCCTGCTAATACAGGGCAGCGATCACAGCATGATCTCGTTCAGGGTGCTGAAGCCCATCAAGGATAAGCATAAGGATGAACGATTCGCTGATGGGCAGTAGACACTTGCGCGAAGTTCAAACGTGGCTTCAAATGCGGTTCAGGACTCAGGATTCTCACGGCCCGACCTTGATGCAATCAGCTGCGAATACAGTCAGACGACAAGGACTCGGATGCGCGACCGTGGTTCATGAGAGGCGTTGCAACTTGCAAGCGCCTTTGCCGGTTTTACAGCCAGAGTGGCTGATACGGATGAAGAGAGCCGAATCGAGACTTTGACAACTAGTGACGCATGTTCAACAGGGTGCGCATGTGGTGTCGCGCTGTGATGCGAAATGAAGATGAGACTGTGGAGGAGGATGATGCAGGGTCAGGGAAGTAGAGTCGCAATCCGGGGCTCGCTTGTCGCCCTTGTGGGAGGTGGGAACTTGGAAGGTGGGAAGTGGGAAGGTGGGATCGGAGCATTTGCGGCAGTGGAGGAAGGAGGGGTATTCGCAGGAGGGGTGTGCTAGCGGGGTGTGTGTAAAGGGGGGTGTGAATGAGAGAAAGATGCCAGCAAATCAGAGTGCTTGCATGCCCATTTGGCTTCGAGCTAGGCCCGTTCTTCTATTGGCGCCTTGAAGACCGGGATTTGTTCCGACTTTCGACTCTGGAGTCTCGAGTCGAGCACTCACGGAGCGAGGAGTGGAAAATCCCGTCTGGCGATTCTTGAGTCTGGAGTCTGGAGTCTGGACTGCCACGAGACGAGACGACGATTGACTCTGCTGCCATTTCCAACACCCCGTCATCCACTGGGCATGCTATTGTTCTTCCGAGCTCTCGTTGCCACTATTTATTGGCGCGCCTCTTGTCTTAGACGGTTGTTTGCCGAGCCAGCTCTGCGGATTCTGTGCGATGCTCTGCGGTGTGCACACTGCAAATGATCTTGGCAGCTTCCATCCGATTAAACAGGTCATTTTCCTGTGGCTTTCCTCCTTGCATCGCACCCAATCTACGATTATCGAGACGATAGATACTCCGAACCTCTACTCCAGTGACTTGTGCCACATCGCGCTGACCTCAACGTGGCAAATACGAGGCCAAGTCGAACTACGAGGCTAAACTGAGGATGTGCCAGGTTCGGTTCGCTTCGTACGTCTTTTAGCAGACTCCTCTTTTCCCAATCTATATTCTACACACTGTGGTCTTCACAAGTGGCTTAATCGCAGAGTCGTCCTTTTATCCTGACCATTGCCCGTTAAGAGGTATAATATTCAAGAAAATACCACATCTGCGAACGGATCTTACGGATATGTGATAGCACCATAGACTTCGAGATAACGACGGGATACCACAGCCCTTTGTTCTTTCTTTCAAAATAATACATTCAACCTTCATGAATTCAAGATTCGACAGACATTTTCATCTACGGCGGAGAACCCACATTAAATCGGGAGCTACCCAAGCCACAACCCCCCCATGATCGATTTAGAGCAAGACCCGTAAAGGACACATTTTAGTCGGCGATGTGTGTCCTTCCAGGAACCGGCTTCCCACTTCAGACTCATTTTCTTGAATACTTGACTGTCGTGGACCTTGAACATGTCACCTCCAAGTCTATTTGCTAACCTGTTGATTCTTCCCCCCACGCCATTGTCATCATCTCCCCATCGCTCGCCTGGCTGGAACAGCATCCCAAGCGTCTACAAACATGCTCAAGTCACGGGATATGTAATGACTTTCGTTTCAGGCTATGGTCTAGATTCTCGAAATCCAAAACATCGACACGCAATGCAAAACATCCTGTGTTACGCAGTGTCAAGCAACAACTGGCATGGCATACATGTACACTTGCCAAACTAACTAGCCTCACAGGAAAATTAGCTCCATTCGCGCTCACGCGCCATGTGGCCTCCTTGCGTGAAATATGATTTTTAAGTTTCAAGTTCTGTCCATACCAATTGAAGATTTCTTCCTAGTGACCTGATAAGAAGGCCTAATCAACTGCCCTTTTTGTGTCTATGAGAGGACAAAATTTTCCATGAAGAATTCGCTTCACTCACAAAGAAAAGCTAATCACATATTTTCGCCGCCTGGTTTCAAACCCGATCAAGACTTCGCCTTGCAGTGTCGCTTTATAGAACGCTGGGGGGTTTTTTTTTTTTTTGTCCTTCTCTCCTTCTTTTTTTGTTTCGTCTCTCAACTCCAGCTATTTCATAACTATTTTTTTTTTTTATATTCTTGTCTCGTCTAAGTCCTTCGATCTCACATCGGCCTGATTTTCTGCTCAGACTTTTTGTATCAAATTCTGCAGATAGCGCGTTCACGAGTCACGAGTCACAATGGACCGACTACCCGTCGAGATCCTGGACCAAATTTTTCGCCAATTTTGCCGCCATTGTACAGCACAGCCTTCATCCGTCGAATGTCTCCCCTGGTACTCCTGGAGCGCAAGTTTCTTTATTTTTCAACGTGGCCATGGCCGTGATACAGCCCCGTTACGGGCCTTGTCTCTCACGTCAAGGGCATTCCGCGCGGTTGCGCAACCGATTCTGTATCATGAGCTCAATCTAACCACGAAACATGAAGGTGAAAGACCTAGTAGCACTCTCGTCCTTTTTCTTCGAACGGTTTTAAAAAACGAGTATCTGGCGGGCATGACACAAAGCATCATCTCAACCCAGCCTCTCGACGTCGGTTTGTCACACCATTGGCCAATACACGACCTCATCTCGGAATTCTTTTCGAGTTTTGACATGAGTGTCGGTCATGCACGAGAATCAGAGAACACATGGGAATCCGCCCGAGACAGGAATTTGGTCGTGATTTATTTTACGTTATGTCGGGCCTTGGACATTGCCGCTACGCGTGCGTGCCCGGCCTATGGCTACCCGGGGAAGGCCATTCTTTCGCATTCGCTTCTGGCCATAGTCATTGGTCTGCTGCCTAATCTTTCGTCCCTCAGCTTCTCAGAATACGTGCGTACACCCGACGTCTACTTCTCCGTGTTTCAAAGCTTGAACGTATCGCTCTCGAAGCTGAAGCAACTATCCTGCACAATCACTCTCGGACGTGCATTCGATCTCGTGGAGGTGGCATCGAACCTCGAAGAGCTCCATATTCATCACCTATCAGAGTTCCACGGAATTGTGCCTCGGCTGCCGAAACTGCGCGTTCTCCGCATATTGCGCCTGCAAGTGCCGCTGTTCCACTGTGATGTTGTGGAAAGGATGGTGGAGGCCTGCGAGGGGGGACTCCGAGAGTTTACCTACTACCAACATCACACCGCGGAGGAGTTCAGGGCAATGAGGAGCAATCTCGCTCACATGGTGTCTGCGAACAGCTTGTACAGCATCACGGGCAGCACCTCGGAGGTGGTGCCAGCTGCTTGGGAGGACGTTCCGGATTTGACCCAGTGTCTGGACAAACACAAGAACTCTCTCACACGTCTGGATCTCGATGTCCAACAGAAGCAGATCCACGGGAGCGACATTTCGAGCCTGGCCGACTATGTGCACACCGACATTCTTACCATTTCTCCGTGGTACGGAAATACCTGGTGTCTGCCTCCTGGAAACACCAAGGGCCTGGAATGGCTCCTTCCGTGTAATCTGCGCGTCCTTCGCATTCGAAGCCCCTGGCCAGTACCGCTCTGGTGGCCCTTTATGGAAAAGCTCCTTGATCTAGCAGAATTTATGCGCAGCACAAACAAAAGCCGCCTGTCAAGCCTGGAAATCATCGAGTGTGCCATGGACCTCAACATATTCTGGGCTAGTAGGCTCGACGAGGTGTTTTCAGAAGTAGGCATCGAGTTCACGCTGATAGACGGCTTTGACTCGTCAAATTTGGGGCCCCCTTGGGCAGCACAAAGGGTGGAAGCATTACACCGCGGTCTCTATGGGTGAAATGTATACAAGGCATAAGACGAAGAGATGACACAGGATGAAATATACGGTCCTGATCACGATGATGAAAGTTATGAATTGGGTTTTCAAATACTTTTTCAAAGGACGGTCTCACAGGGCCCAGGGGTTTACGAGGAACGTTGCTATCCGACGGGTTATTCTCGTCAGATTCTATTTGCACATCTCCCCCACGATATTGTGGTCTCGTGTATCGTTCTACTCTTTCCTTTATGATTTTCTATTCTGTCTATCTCTCCCCTCACCCCAATTTTTGCTTCTTTTTTTTTCTTTATTTTCTTTCCTCTTTCCTTTCTGTCTGGTCGTTAGTTCCATGCATGTATTCTTTGCACCCACAGAGGTGATGATACCCCGTGTCTCTTCTCTTACTTGCTACTAAAGATCCAAATACCCCCCATACCCCATCCGTGATTTCGAGGAGGAGCTCACGAAAAGCTGTGAATTGTTTTTTTTTTTCCCGCTAAAGCTTGGTTAAGTGCTTTCTAAGCATTTTATTCTCATCCTTGAAAACCCGCAAATTCCTTTCCAGAAAGCGAATGTCCAATCCGCAAAGTACACTCAGTGAAAAGTAGCTTCAAGTACATGCTGCCCTGTTCTGTGTACACATTTGAGCGTAGCCATCTATCGGGGACGTCTCTTTCCGATAAAGAAAAGAAGGAGAGAACAAAAAGAGACACAGAGAGAGAGCAAACCCGCCAGCCTTGTCAAGTCTTTCTAGGTGCGAAATTCCATGATGCCGTCTTTCATCGCTCCATAGCGTAACCCAAGCCCGACAGTGGGCACGTGCAGTGTAAATGTTTGCTTTGATTCTACATTTCCCATTCCCAATTTTGATTCTCCTCGTTTCGGAAAAGCTCAGAGTTTTTCGTCGTGCCCGACTTTGGCCGGCTATCGTGGTATTCTACATAAAAGAAGTAAATAGCAAGAGATAAAAAAGCTTATGCGATAAAAGCTAAAAAATAAGAAAGGCTTAATATGACGCGCATTGCTTTATTATATCTTAATATATATAAATATATATATATAAATATTGTATACGTTTTTCAGCTAAATTGGCGATACCTTCCTTTGGTCAGATGGATTCCGCCACCCGTCGTATATACCTATGTATTTATATACATGTATAAAAAATCTACACATTCTACTCCCTGACTTCATTGTCCTTTCCCAGCAACAACCAAGATCCCCCCTCCCCCCATTTTTTTCCGTTGATCCCTTGGCTATTTTCTACCCCTTTCCGTCAACGTCTCTGCTAGCTGTTGTTTCCCTTTCCGCCGCAGCGTAGTTGGGTCAAAAAAATGATCAAGTCACCGTATATGCATGTGTATAGACCATAGACAGTAGATTGCGGAACCTGTGTAGCTATGTAGGAATTTTTGACCCTTTGGCCCTTCTTCTTGGCGTCGCTGTTTTCTCACGGGCAGGCATGCAGGGACGGCTGCGCTCACATTGGTAGCTGCACGATGTCTACCAGACAACACTCTTCCACATGAAACATTTGAAACCTCCATGGGCTTTGTTGGCACGTGCCGAGACACCATTTTACGTCGCAATGGCTGGTTACACACCAATGCCACCCATATCCTTCACGCATCACAGGTCCCACCGCCGACAAATCATACGGAGAGCTTGCTTCAAATTTGTTTTTGCTATGCGTGTTATGTAACGTCCCATCTATCTCATGCTATGAACCCTCCATCCCCGCAGATTCCATCCTGTCCGTGCATCAAAACAACATTGGAAACATCCAGCCAATCAATGCCTTTGAGAAAATACCGCCATGCCGTATATGGAAGAAAGACGAAAGAGCGAGGACAAGGAAAGAAAAAGATGAAAACAAAGAGAGGGAAAAAAAAGGAAAAAAAAGGGGGGGGGGGGGGGGGAAGAAAAGAGAAAAAAATCCCCAGAAGAACACAGAAAAAAGAGATTGAACTTGGAAAATTCGAGTCTCAATGATGCAAAACGCCACCCAGCCAGCCAGTTGGAAACGAACTGGACCACCATCATGCCTATGAACCGCTTGCGCCTCACCGCTTACCGACTTTTCCATTCGTGGCGTCAACCTCATTTCTATGCCTGCCATCTCTTTGCTGAGTCCGCTGATTGTATCATGCTATGCTGCCGCCGCCGCCGCCGCCGCAACTTTTGTGGAGTGTACATTCGCCCTTACATCGATCACTGTTGTCCCGCGTCCGATTCTGTACATAATTGAGCCTTTTCCTTACTTTGTTCATCAATGTTCCTGGAATAGGCCGCGCTTTTGTGTATTATCGTCTTTTTTTTTGTCCAAGCTGCTCGTCACAAATCGACCACTCCTGGGTTCTGCCTCTTGTCAGTCATCGATCTGTCTCAATCTGCACCGTGGAGCCCCAAAAATATAATTCGATAAAACCAGTTTGACCGTATCCAACCTCTTTTTTTTTTTGTGTGTGTGTGTGTGTGTGTGTCCATCAACATATTTCTTTGTTTCTTTTTTTTTTTTGTTTCTACAAGTGTCTCCATCTCAACCTCCCTTGCGTTCGGCCTCATTTCTGGGCGCTATTTCTGCATGGGAGTGTTGAGCGGCACAAGCAGTGTTGCTGTTCTTTTTCTTGCCCTTGCCAGCAGCCTTTTGCCAGCCGTCGTTTCCCTCACTCTTTGCAGAACGCACGTGGCCAGTTTCGCGAGGCACCGAGGATTTTGACGCTGAGCAGTTGAGTGGCTTTTGAGATTGCGACCCCTCTTTGCATGATGCTACATCGGCGGCAGTCCTTGTGCCGTTGCTCCTTTCACCCTTGGCGGGGTGCCGGTTGGGGAGCCAGGTGGCAGGTGCCGCCGCGTTGCCAAGCTTTCGAAACGTACTCGGCGAAGGTGTTCGTGTTTCATACACTGGCGAAAGGTGCGGAGAAGCTTCGATTGCCACTGACTTGTTACCGACCCGACCGTCTCCAATAGCAAGATCCAATGGTGCAATGATTCCATTTTGGGGCTGTCGGGACATGAGACGTTGACGCGCAGATGGTGATAGCCGTGCCGTATGGCCGTTTTGTAGCTCTTGTTGACTCAGTTGGTTGCTCAGATAGAACGAATTCATCATAGCGATCCGTTCTCTAAATGATGCATCTTCTGAGGGCTGAGGCGGCCCCGTCAGCAGCGGTGCGTTGGACCCATTTACAACAATGGGGGGCCGGTCGACGAGCAAATGTGAAGCAGGGGGGACGGGGGCGGGCTGTTGTTGTTGTTGTTGTTGTGGTTGTGGTTGCTGCTGCTGCTGCGGCGGCGGCGGCGGCGGCGGCGGCGGCAGGGAAACGCTAAAAGGCGCCTGTATGGGCCAGACAGGCACTGTGCCGATGTTGAGAGTATTGTCTCCGTTGTGAACTGCCGACGCATCGTCTTGGTTGTTGGGCACCCAATCTCGCTTGTGGACTTGTGGCCTCGACGACCCGGCGGGGCTCATTGTCGTCCGTAAGCCAGACCCGTTGACCACCAGTGGCCTTGTCGAGGACTTGTTGGGCTGACTACCCGGAAATGGTGCGCACGTCAGCGGTGCTGACGCTGTTCCGCCGACTGAGAAGGCACGGCCATGTCCCATGGGTGATGGAGACCGTGACGCCCTCCGTATCCGTCGGTCTAGGAGCGTTTGTGGAAGCTGGTCTGTGGAGAGCCGCCGTCGTCCGGAGCTGGGCGCCATCGACTGAGCGGTCACATCACCAAAGGCAATACCGTTGGTCAAATGTTGCTGCTGACGGGGCTGGTTCGGATTTCCCATTGGGCTTATGCTTCTCGCCTGGAAGAAGGTGGGGGAGTTGCCGTCCAACGAGTCGGGGGATTCGGATACGGCCTTTGGCGTCTCGTCGAAATCAGTATCGTCGGATATGAAACTCGGAATGGAGAGGCCATTGACACTTCTCGCGGCTGCCATGGCAGCACTCGTTGGAGTCTGACTGCCAAGAGCGTGGTACCCTGTGCTGCTGGAATTTGCAGGTGGTGATCTTTGCGCGGGCTGTGACTGCGAGCGCAAAGAGCTGGTCGATGTTGTCGCGCCTCCGGCACCTTCAGTTGATGTTGAAGACCTTTGAAAAGACCGCCGCAAGTCTTGCCCGGTACCAGCGGCTGTGGTGGACGCCGCCGCCGCCGCCGCGGCTGCAGAACTAGATGATGGGTAGGTGCCATACGTCGTCTGCGGAAAGTAGCCTGTTGTGTGGCCCAAATTCATTCCGTACAGAGCCGTAAACAAGTCGGGGCGCAACGTCGTGGCACTGAGAGGCATATTGTCGAACGAGTTCGTTCTGGAACGATCGGATGATTGCTGGCCACCAGAGGCAGCACTAGCGGACATTCTTTGCGGCTGGCCCATGGCTTGGTGCTGAAGAAACGTCGGTGACTGAGCAAGTAGCTGAAACTGCCGCATGCTTTCTTGATGGTACGCCATCTGCGTCATCAGATCCTGCTGTGCGTACTGAAATTGATAATGCGGGCTCTGAAACCACGACATGTCTTGCTGCTGCTGCAACCCCAGTGGTGTCAAGAATACATTTGCATCGTATGCTGGCACACTCGACGAGGCCCTGCGGCTTGGACCCCCGTTCCTGTGGAAGTTGTGGTTGTGATTGTTGTTATGATGGCGACCTCCCCTGTAATTGCCTCGTCCTCCACGACCCGAGTGTGTTTGTGACGAGCTTCTAAGCAATACAGGACGAGGTTGGGGTGGTGGCCGCGTCCACACACGTTCCTCCTCTTTAGGGAACACGTATTGTTCGCACGCATCCTCCAACTTTGCCTGTGACAACAAATCAAAAGCTCGCCGAAGTTCCAGGTGAATTCCACGGAATGAATACTCGTCAACTGTATTGCCGAGATTGCGAGACACGTTGAATGGTTCCTCCACGCACAACTGATTGTTGATGGCGTAGTTCCACTTCTTCTCCTGCTTGGTGACCAGTTTCCCTTGTCTTACGGAAAGAACATGCTTGTCGTAGTCGAACTCGTGGGCGTAGAAGCGAAAAAACTGAAATAACAGTTCTGCTGTCGAGGATTTGTTCTTGTTTCCAAAGCCTTTGATTTTCTTCAAATTATCCGCAAAATCGCTCATGGTTCCATCCGACTTTGGTAACTTGTAGGGCATCTGGTGCAGCGCCGGTAAGACGGGTGGATTCCGGAGTTGCAGGAAGGCAATAATGAGACAAATCCAGGTGTAGGAACTTAGGGTACCGCCAAAGGCTGCATATTGGGGTGTTCAGAGGCGACATCATTAGCAAATACTGTCTGAGACGTTTTTTTACTCCAGTGGTTTCAAAGAGCGATTGAGATTGCTTCATTTCTTACCAGCATCATTGATGACTCTTCGCCTTGTCCAGTACTTGATCACCATGGCCAATTGCCGAACGCGCGAATCTGATTCCACATATGTCCGAACCATGCGGGTATTTTCGAGGGCAAGAGTATTGTTGACGTTCATGTCACAGGCCAAGCCAAGCTCAGGATCCCAGATCTTGACAATTGGCACCTTGGCAGCTGAAATACAAACAACCTTTTCCATCCCGCCTAGAGAAGAGGAAAGGAGGGGGGGAGGGCGTCGTTAGTATACATGGGAATAAAAAGATATAAATCGTGTGTTCGGCATCTTGTGGTGGGGCAGTGAAACATACGTCGCGCCAAGAGATTGGCAATCATGCAGACACCTTCCAATTCATGCCACGAGGTTGTGATACAAATGTCGACTGCCCATGATTTTAATGAGAAGAAAGGGGAAGAAGACGTTAGCGATTGAGGGGTTCTTTTTTTTTGGAATTGAAAGACGAACGAAAAAAAAAAAAAAAAAAAAAAAAAAAAAAAAAAAGACGCAGAAGCGCACCATTCTTTCTATCAAAGCAATGCTGGTAAAGACTTACGATCAGAATCATCAGAGCACAGTAGATTGCCAGAAGACCCAAACAAATTGACTCGAATATCATGGCCTGGCCACTCATCGTTGAAAATCTTCTCCAATTTATACACCAGCTTTTTCCTCTTTTCTTCAACGTGACTGGTAGGTAATAGCCTGTCATAGATCTCGCGCATATCGGTGGTCAGCTTCTTCTCCTCATCGTCCGACAATTTGTTCTTGACAGTCCGCAAGTCCAGCTTCTCGAGTCGGTCGCTGCCCACAGAGTAAGGAATTCTGCGTCTCGAATTGATCTGCGCGGTTTCGTACTTGCAGCCGCCCAACCTCGGCGGCAGCGGCCGCAACGAGGGCAAAGCACTATTTGTTTCAGAATAAGCCGACCGGGGAGACTGAGGACTGTTGGCGGTGGGAGAGGGTTCCCGGGACTCAAACGAGAACTGGCGGGCGTGTTGATGGGGAGTAGAGGGTACAGAGCTGGAATGCGATAGTGTGGCGGCGGCATTAGACCGCTGCGGAACAGTTCTCGACGGCTCGGCAGACTGTTGTTTGGACGGCATCTTGGACGAACTATCTTTGGGCTTCATATTCGACCGGTTATTTTTGTCAGAATTGAGATGTGCGCGGCTCCCATTGCCTCCCGAAGTGACTCCCTTGTTGGCGGATCCGTCTTTCAGGGACACTCTGCTAGAGGATCTGGATCTGGGGCCAGCCTGTACGTGAGGGGAGGACACAACGGGAGGCAGTGGCGGAGTCTGCAGTCCACCTCCACGCGCGGGCGAAATGAGCTTGTTGTAGTGCAAAAGCTGAGCGTGGTAGATGTTCTGCTGAGGAAACAAGAAGGGGAGGAAATCGAGATGGGACGAGAGCGATGCCGTGGCCCCGACGGGGACAGGGCTAACAGTTGCGTCTGGAGGACTCTCCGACGAGGGCGAAGGCGCGGGCGGGTGGCCGACGGAATCCAAGGAGGCGGAAGACGAAGTTGCCGTCCAAGGGCTGGAGGAATAAGGATGCTGAGATTCCGAGGTCGCAGACCTGGCGTCCATGAAGCGGATGAGCCTCGGACCAGGTTTCGAAAGTCACGCGAAGGAACTAGCCGGTAAGGAGCTAGTCGTGCTGAGCGTCTTTGGCGGCGATTTTGTATGATGAGCAGAGAGTAGCCAGGGAGCAGCCAGGGAGACAAGATGTAGACGGAGCCAGGATGGAGCGAGTCGCTCACGGGGTTAGAAGGGCGAGCGAGCTTCTAACGACTCGGGAGTCAATGACGCGTGAGCAAGAGCAGTGCACCCCTGTGTATTGGAATCGTCGAGTCTCGTGCCTGCGCACCGACGGCGGGTTCGAACGGTCGGGCCCAATTGTTGTTCGACTGGCAACGGGAGGGTTTGGTGGCGGGAGGCTGGCAGGCAGAACAGATGGAGAGTCTGCGTGGGGGACAGGAACAGATACACGGGCACCGAGGCTTGGAAAAGCGGGTGGTGGGTGACTTTCGTCTCGTTGTCTCGGAAATCGAAATCGGCCGTGGACGCACACGCTGACAGGGCAGCGATATGCAGAGGTAGGAACTGACCAAGGGGAGGGGGGGAAAAAAGACAAGGAGAGGCCAGTCGACTGGGTTTTGGGAGCGATCGAGGTTGAGGAAGGAGGGACTTGGATTGTCAGCCCTGGGAGAGGGAGAGGAAGAAAGAGAGAGAGAGAGAGAGAAGCCGGCGGGAGCGTAGACGTGCTCGCAGCAACGACGACACAGTGGGCAGAGTGGAGTAGTAAGAGGAGGAGCGGGCGACGTGTGCAGCGAGGTCGAAACGGGGTATCGCTCGTGGAGAAGACGACGGATTGAGCCGACAAGACAAAGAAACGAAGGAATGACAAGAGTGGCGAGGGAAAAGGAGAAGAAGAGTCGAGGAGCAGAGGGCGAGTGGGAGAATGAGCCAAACAAGGAAAGAAGAGAGTTTGAGTCGAACTGGACGGTAGGAGGCAGCACCGAGTCTGGGTGGATGGCAAGTGGGCGGCGAGGGAAAGTAAAAGGGGTCAGTGGTCAGCGGTCAGCGGTCAGTGGTCAGTGGTGTCGGTGTCGGTTGTCGATGTCGGTATCAGTGTCAGTGTCAGTGTCAGTGTCAGTGGTGTCTGGTCTGAGGTGTCCACTGTCTGCGGCGTCTGCGGCGTCTGTCCAGTTGAGTCTGCAGGTGGTGCTGGCCTGGCGGTGCCGGGTGTTCTGGCCTGGTGTGTTTGAAATCCACATGCGACTGGAGCACCGAGAAGCGCTGGACGCTGAGCGGCGTCGACAATCTTGCAGTCTTTAATGTCGATTGGTTCATGCACCACGGGCGCCAAGCAGCAAGCAAGGGCAGCAGCCGGGGCAGCAGCTGGGACGGCAGCTGGGACGGCAGCTGGGACAGCAAGGTTCTCCCCAAAGTCGCAGTGCTGTGATTCTACAGGTCTGGCAGGGAGGGAAGGTGCCGTCACTTGTGCCACGTACCTGCCCAAGTACTGTCTTGCCACTATTCCTGTGCTCGGCCCGGCCAGGTCATGGTCATGTGTGGAAATGTTAAGCATGTACTCGGCTCCTGGGTCACTACCGGCGTGGACACATCCAGTGGGTACTGGAAACCCAAGTAACTGCCCAAGGACCTACGTGCCTGCCCAAGTATGAGTACCTCCCAGGAAGGCAGGCGGGCGACATGCATGCACCAAAAACCAAAACAGCGGGACAAGTCTTCATCTTTGCTTGGGCTGAGACGTCCAGCACTGAATGCGGCAGTGTTCAAGCCGTCAGCAACACGAACATATCTCAAAGCACTCGCTTTTCAAGTCATGATAAACGCACCAGCCGCCGCGGGGCAGCAAGACATTGAGACATTGATCGACCCCTGTGCCGACTTTTGGTCCGTCACGGGTGACGCAGGCGCTGGAACTTGCTACGGGGTTGATGGGGTCATGGACGACGGCCTGCCCCAAAGAACTCGCACCGAAGTATGGTCATTCAATACATTCTTGATGGACTGGTACAATACAACCCCCGGGTCGACGCGCGGCTAGTACCGCTCCGGACGCAAACGCGGGTCAACGGCGTGGTTCGAGCCGCCTATTCCCTGGTGCTGACCTCGTCATCAGTCCACAAGTACGTGGTGCAGTCAATGGTCCAAGTCTTGCAGGTGTTTCTACAGCAGGTACTCGTGACTCTAGCCGAGTCTGGTAGATCTGGTATCTGGCATCCGCTATCTGGTATTGATATCCGGTATACGGTATGGTCCGGTATCTGGTATCATCCGGCTGGCACATGGACGAGGCAACATTGTATCGGCAAGTGGCTGCGGGGAAGACGAGCCAGACCCGGAGGCGTGGAATTTTTGGCAGGGCTGATTCGACCGCCGCTTCAATATTTTCGGCAATAGTCCCGCCAAGTCATCGAGATGGCCACTGTCGATCCTCGGCGAGGCTGTTGACTGATTGCTGACGGCGCGGTGCATCGTCAATGATGCCAGTTACGACCAGCCAACAAACGTGGGAGGACCAAAGAGGATCAAAGAGGATCAAAGAAGATCAATCTCGAGCAGGACCAACCGAGCATGGTAATACGGCGCGCCAACGGAGCAACGAATAAAAAAGATCAGTCTGGGACTCTGGGCCGCCAGCCATCATGACATGGCTATGCGCTGCTCTGCGCTGCCGAGTCTCACAAGCCGCCGAATCGGATCTCACGGCCCCGCGTTGTGTCATGGGCCATTGCCGTCATTCATCTCGACGTAGCTATTAATGGTTCATGTTCACGGAGACGGTCCCCATGCCGCTCCCATGCCGCTCCCACCCATTTGGTCAGCGGATAAGCACGGTGCCACGGATATGCGGGGGTCCGCCGGGGGTCCGCCGGGGGGGGTTACGATGCGAGATGACAAGGCTTAGTAACTCAATAAGCGATGGAAGATATGGGTGAGCACGAAGATGTGGCCTCATCAGCTTCAAAGGGATACGTCATGGTTTTCATGGTGCGTAGTACATGAACATACACATTGTGTGTGTTGGACTGACGCACAATATCCCGTACACGCGCCTCTATAGATACATAGTACATAACAGTACTTGTATTCCAAGAATCATTTGTACGCAAGTAGGTATCTAGTGTTTCTGGAAGTGTTTGGAATTACCTGGGCCCACTCACTCACTCAAACTACACTTCTCGTGTATGTGCCGATGGCCCGGTTGACGGGCACGAAAGAACTCTTCACTGTTCAGGCTCGTGGGCCGTGGCCATGGCCGCCCTCTCCCCCTTCCCTCTCGCCAAGATGCCCTTCCCCAGGTTGCATCATTCGTTGTGAATGGAGGTCGGCGTGGGAAATCGAGGCCAAGGACGCTTCCACGCCATTTCTATTTTAGTTGGGGAAAGACGTTAAAATCCCCATCGTATCAGGCTCAGCCTGTCAGGTCCCCTTCAATCACACGTCTCGGACGAATCGCCGCGCGAACCCCCAGTGCCACTGCCCACCTTTTCTTATTCCCACAAGACGCCACTTTTGATGGAGTTATTCCCCTTTAATTTCAACGACTCGGCTCTTTTTTTATCGTCTATTTTGCATGGTCCATTTTTTCTTATTCCCTTTTTCCTCTTTTCCCCTTTTCGTCGCAGTTGATATATGCCGCTGGAGGGGACTGGCCACGCCGGACACAGCGCCCTGCACTTTTACGTGATATCCGCAGGCCTCCTTGGCTACGGCTGAATCACTTGAACAGCTTTGTTTGTTTGTTTGTTTTTTTTTGTTTTTTTTTTCTATTTTTTCTTGGCTTTTCCCATAAGTCTATTACGCTTTTTTTGCATATGCTGTAGCCCATTCTTAAAAAAAGGGCGAAAGCCCCCCCCCCTTTGACGGACTGCTTTTCCAGTGCTTTTCATTGTCCTTTTTTGTGCGCCATACGTCACGGCCACGGCCAAGGACGTACACAAATACAACACATGCCATGTGCCTTTGTACGTTTTGGCCAACAAGCGCTCACATTGTCGATGCAGCGTGGGACGAAAACCGCTTCTCTCACCTGCCAGCGGCGCCAAGAGACCCGGCGGCAAAAGCTTGCACTGCACGCCGATGTAGAAGAGAGAGATGGAAACAGAAACCAGACATGTGTAAGGAAAGAAAAGGAAGGAGGGAGAAAGGGGTGGGGGGGGAGAGTAGAGGGATGAATCGACACGACCACGATCACCCGCATCGCTGATACTTTTGGGCGGGCTGCAACCTCAGGGTTTCGGGGACAACCCGCAATGAGCCATTTCGCTGATGGCTAATCATGAAGATGTATGGTATGTTGACTGTAAGATGAGAGCCTTGTAGATTTATAGATTTACATCATTGAGTGCAGCCGACACAGCAGGACCGATGTTCGACGTATGTTGAATAGAGCCACTCCGTCTCTCTTTTTCACACCATGTTTGTCAACCCTTCATGCCTTGACCTGACAACCTATCGCAGAAAACAGAAACTCGAAACAGAGGATTGAGATTTCCGGCTTGATGTGACTCGTCGGATTCTGGAAGTTGTTTTCCAGGAAGGGCTGTGGCTTGTTCTGCCTGGTACATGTACATGTTGAGATGCGTAGATGCGTAGATGCCACATGCGTACATGCCACATGGACAGAATGATACACTGACGGAGTCACGCGCGGGGGCGTGAGGCCAGGCCAGGACTCGGGACGCAGGAGGCAGGAGACGACGGCGAAATCGCCCGTTGTGGAAAGTGACATGGGGGATAGGGTCTGGTGGGCGAGGAGGGGGGATTTGATTTCTGGCGAGAAAGGGGGAAAAGGGAAGGAGAAGAGAATATAATATAATATATATATATATATATATAAGAATAAAAGATGAAAATTAACATAAAGTAAGTAAAGAATAATAAAGAGTAAAAATAAATAATATAGAATATTGAATAAAAAAGAAAAAGAAAGAAAAAGAAAGAAGAAAAAGAAGAAAGAAAGAAGAAAGAAGAAAGAAAGAAGAAAGAAAGAAAAAAGAAAGAAGAAGGAAAGAAAAAGAAAGAAAGAAAAAGAAAGAAAAAGAAAGAAAAAGAGGGGGGAAAGAGGGAAAAGGGAAAAAAGGAAAAAAAAGGAAAAAAAGAAAGGAAAAAAAAAAGAAAAGAAAAAGGAAAGAAAAGGAGAAAGAAAAAAGAAAAAAAGAAAGAATAGATAAAAAGGATCAAGGCAGACTATAAAAAATAAAAAAAAAATACAAGGCCATCTCCAAATCCCATCCATACCAAGTGGCAACTTGCGCCACTCGGCGCCATCGAAACTCAATTCCCCTCCCCGCCTCACCACCCCTTTGTATCCCACGCAGACACACGCATGATAATGGCATTGTGTGGTACGTGCCCGGTACACAGTACCCAGTCAGACATGGTAACGACATCGTGTAGCATGCACCTACCAGGCACCCAGCCAAGTCTTGACATCACCAGCAATCGAGCGACCCCACGGACCACTAACCAAGTGACGACATGGACGTCCAGAGTCCAGACAGACCGAAGACGACACCATGGCCAGAGAACTCGGCGTGCCTCCTCGGCTGGTCCAATGCACAACCCCGCCGCGCAAAAACCAAAAAAAAAAAAAAAAAAAAAAAAAAAAAAACAAAGAAGAAGAAGAACAATGAAAAACAACGTCCTCAAACCACGCACCTGGCTCCACGCCCCAGAGCCCAAAACTCTTTTCCTCCTTCTCCTCAAACAAACCCCCCCCTCCCCCCCCCCAAATCTTATTTCTTAACCCGTTGCTTACGGCCCACGGGGCGAACAAGTTGTCCCCCCTCTTCGCCATGTATCCCAAAAGAGCAAATGTTTGCGGCCCCTACGACAGAAATGCCCACGGTGCCGTTCTCGCGACCGGGCTGGATAAGCCCTTGGTGTTTCGTGATGCCGCGGTACCCGGGCTGTGCATGTGACATGGTGCACGACGTACGTACACAGGACTCGATTATACGGGATGAATGGACTTGATGGCGATGAAAACAGAAAACGGGACAAGGGACTGAAAAGGGGCGGGAGGCTTTTTCTACATCTCCAGCTCATTCATTCGCATCCAAGACTCCAGAGGCTGGGGGGCCAGGACCACGACTGCTACCGGCACGATGAAACAAGACCAACGGGAGCGCAACAAATCTCACGAGGGCATCAAAAATCCTTGCCGTTGCTCCATCATTACTATTCATGCCACTTCCCCCCCCCCCCCCCTCGCAGTGTATACACTGCCATGATGAAATCAAAAACACCCCCAAAGACCTAGTACCCGAACGAAAGCCAGCCACACTAAAGGGAGAAAAGGAGAAAACGAAAGAGAAAAAAGAGAAAAAAAAAATACCATCAACCCCGTCTCGCTGCTCTCCGAAATGACCCCAAGAACCACGAAAAGGCATGGAAAAAGAAAGAAAGAAAGAAAAGAAAGAAACACCGACACCTATTCCCTCATCCCAAAACAAATCGCCCAAATGTTTTCTCTCCCCGACGACGGCCGTCTCTGTCCATGGATGGAGTTGTCCCATCCCCGTGACAGTTTTTTTTCTCCTTTTCTTCTTTTCTTCTACACTCATTCCCGCTATGATCCTGATCCTTCCTTTGCTCCGCAATAGTGGCAGCCAGCCTGCATGCAATACCTGGTGCTTCCTTGGCTGGTAATATTGTGCTCATACCAGCACTTTAATCTTGGTGCTGAGCATTTTCAACACCTCGTTTTGTGTGATTCGTTCGCCTCTCCTAGCCAGGCATAATCCAAGCACCAAGGTGACGCCGTGCCATGGGCATTCGACCCAATCTCCAACCATCTGTTTTTTTTTTTTTTGTTCTTGTTGTTTTTTTCATCGAAAACGTCCGTATGCGAAATCAACACCTCAACCGTGTCATGACGCCATGATGTAGTAAAGACACAGACTCCTTCCGATTTTGTTTTTACCAAACCCCCATTTCTCGATAAAAAAAAGGTGAGACGTCCCAAGAAGCATCGCGACCCGGTGGAAGAGATGCTCTTTGGCTTTCCACTTCGAAAATAAAAAAAGAAGAAAAACGTCAAGTCCATCCATGAACCAAAAAAGTCAAAAGCCTAGGTATATAGCAAGTCCCTTTTGTGCCTCGTATCGCCCAGTAATGCGGTCAGCTGTCTGTTCCATGACAGATGAAACAAAAAGTTAAAGAAAAAGAAAAGAAAAGCAGAAGAAGGGAAAATAGCCGATTAAAGAAAAAAAAAAGACGCAAGCCAAGCTCCTATTCCTCAGTTGCCAAACTCAAAGTCTGTGTCAAGCCCTTGTTGCGAATTGGACAACATTCATCCTGGAGCCTATGATGGATCAATGAAGTTTCATAGACGATGGAAATCGCTACCATCATCCATTTCCCCCCTTCTCCCTCGCTGTCATCGTGCGTCTGGGTTATTCATAAAAGTTTTGCCAATCAAGGGCCACTCATGAATGGTATCGCCATCATCTTAACCCCAAACGCTTGCCTGGGCTCCAAGGCTAGATGGCTGTCCCCAGACGCCATTCCCGCGACCCCAGCCGCCAGAACCAGTCAATGGAGTAGTGGATCGCTTTCCCGAGGCAGTAGTCGAGGGTGTTCCGGATGGTCGAGTACCGATGGGAGCAACCGAGGCGCCCGATGGACCGACTTTCGAACCTGGGACAAAATCACGAGGTGGGGAGCCACCGGTAGGGCTCGAGTTGCTTGTGCGACTCTGAGGGCCGACCGCATTATCGAAAGCCTTGTTGGAAGGACCGGGGTTCTGAGGACTGCTGGTGCTTTGAGCCCTGGGACTAGGTTGACCAGAAGCCACATTGTGGTCGCTGGCGGAACCAGATGTGGCAACCTCTGCTCCAGAAGGAGTGCGACCAATGCCGTCATAGGCAAGAGGCGATGGGCCACGGATGCTGGATGAGCCGCTTGGGCCAGGCGCGCCGGTGCGAATATTGCCAGACTCGTCAACATAGCTAGTCTTCTCGGCAAAGGGACCCTTTTTATAGAGAGCGTTTCGCTGGCGCGCAATGAGCTCGCGCGTCTCCTCTTCGGACATGTGCTTGTTGTTGTGTTGGGGCAGGTCGGTCAGGATATCTACGTTGAAAGGAAAAGCGTTAGCCAATGTGCTCCATTTGACCAAGTATCAAAAAGACTGCAAGTGATTTCTATAGACGCTGAAGTTCAATGTCGACGAAAACAGTGTCCGACGAAAACAGTTATCCCGGGGGGGGAAAAAACCAGTCCAAAAACATGATGGAAAAGTCGCAGGATTTGGTCGTGAGAGAATGACGGCACTGTCCATTGCTTTGGACACTTTGCTTTCTATCTGGGGGGACTTTTTGCTCTTCACAGAACGTGCTATACTGCAGAGGGCGGCCTACTTCGCTGATACTGCTGCTCCGTGTGAAGGTTGCGCAGCTCACGCTCCCGCTGAGCCGCCATCCTTCTCTTAGCCTGTATGACCTGCTCTGCCTCATTGGAGCCTCGTGACGGTTGGTGGCGCTGTGAAGCGTAGAAGTTGTGGAGATTATGGGCTGGGGGTCCATCGAAACCGTTATGGGTATTCATGTGAGCCGGGCTGTTGACGCCGTTGTTGTTGTTGTTGTTGTTGCTATTGTTGTTGCTATTGTTGTTCATGGGATAAGAGCGAGGGCCATTACCCTGGGCGGTTCGTCCATCTTCATGATAGCGGATGCCGGGTTAGCGTGAGCGGTTTTCGCTGGGTCGTGGTTTCAATTTGTAAACGTACCCGGAAACATGGGGGCACTGCTTCGCATGGCAGATTTCGGGGTCGCCTTACGTCGAGCGGTCACAGCATAGCCTTTGCCGGACTTCTGGAGGTTTTCGTAGGCCCGGTCAACCTCTTTATTTTTTTAGGTCAGCATGGAGGCAACGCAGAATACATGAGAGGTATATGAAATAGAAGCATATTCTGCAGGATCCCAAAAAGGTAAGATCCAAGCCTTTTCAACGTCTCCGTCATATATATTCAAGGGTGCCCGGCAGGCGGTGTTTTTTTTTTCTTCTTCCTTTTTTTTTAAAAAAATTGACAGCCGGGGTAGGTGAAGGCGGGGTGGTTGGTTGGTGTCCCACAAAACACTTACCGTCAAACTGGTAAGAAAAGGCATAATCATCCTGAGGCTGTGGTCCGCTGGCACCTTCTCTGAATGTTAGATATCCGATGTATTCATGATCCACGACAGATGTATTTCATGCGGTACCGGCGCGTGTATGAGCGGGGGCTCCTTGGTGTTCCCAACTATTTTGAGTCGGAGTTGGCCACTGGGGGTTGTCGTAGTATGACATGCTTGTTGATTTTATTCACCAAACGTCAATCGAAGCCCGCAATATCGTTCGTCTCGATGTTCGTGGAGATCTTGGGTCTTGTAAAAAAGAAAAAGAAAGAAAGAAAGTTAGTGACTGGTTGCGCCATATCAGATTTGACGATTGGGAGTTGGTGGAGAGAAGGAATAGGGGTGTGCTGTGCCAGTGACAAGTGGTTGCTGGGTATCGTAGCCCACTGCCAAGTAATGCGTCGCCTGATGCAGAACGGATGCTCGCCGATGAGATCAATCTTTGTGCAAGTGGCCAAACCGTTTGCTGTAGCGAGACATGTATGCCGGTTGACACTGTCGCTGAACGGACGAGGGGCAAGTGGGATGGGAATCGTCGTCGCAAGTCGGTCGACTTGCGAAGCGTGTCAAACGTACCCTCCTTTTTTTTTTGTTTTTTTTTTCCTCCTTGAGAAGCGAGACGTGTGTATCCGAAGCGAGCCAAATGACAACTCTGGTCTAGAATCTGAATGCAGCGCAAAAGCACAGGATCCAGGAGACGCGAAGAACAAGGCAAAAGGCAACGCCACTACTAGCGGAATGATGCGAGCAAACACGAGGGTATCGAGAAGGGCAAAGAAAAGAAAAGGAAAAAAGGAAAAAAGGAAGACAGCTCTAGCGAGACTATCTAGCACAAATTATAAGAATAAAGGGACTCGAATCTGGGTCGAAAACATACAGCCTCAACAGGGCGGGTTGGGAGGGATTCGGAGAAGGCGTAGAGAAAAAGAAGCCTCTCAAGAGAGGGTCGGAGGCGCTGGGTGGGCGAGACAAGATCGTGGTGCGTGTGTGTGTGCGGTTAAAGGGGGGGGGGGGGTAAGAAATTTCGGCGTCGGAACCTGGACGATCTGTGGGCATTCTCTGGAGACTGAACACAGAGCGCGAGAGCACAAAGCCAACCAGGCGGGACGAAGCAGGTGAGTGGGCCGGACAGGTGCCCATCAGCTGGCAGCTGCTAGCCGGCGGACATCAATGGGCTGGACATTTGCGGTCAAGGCAGCTGTCCTGTCTCCAGTCAGCTGTACTCAGTGCTGTCCGTAGAGGGCAGGAGCGCTGTGCTGTGCAGTCTGAACGACGGACAATGTTCGTGTACCACAGACAACGCGTCTATCTGGCCGTTCCGCTGCGGATACCAAGTACCTAGTACTTGGGCTAGCCCCATCTGCATCACAGGACAGCGGACGTGGCGACCCGATGATACTTCTGGAATCTTGGAAGGGCCTTTGATTGAGTTTCTGCACAATTCGGTATACCGAGCAAGGTGCTTTTTATTGTTCAACGTTGCTACATGATACTTTTTGAGCCTGGTAGTACCCGGGTACCTCCTACATAAGTACACAGTGTCAGAATCCTAGTCTCTGTAATTATTACTGTGCTCAGTACAGTCAGTGTACCTTCTGGCACTGCAGACGCTACGAGGTACCGGCCCAGACATGAAGAAATGAAGAGGAATTTCCAGTGGGACGGCCCGCTGTCAGCCGCCACCACCTTGCCCAGCCACCACCCAGATGCCTAGGTACTACTCAGGTACCTAGTACCTTGCGGAAGTAAGTATTGCTTGCGGCGGCGCAGGCAGCCCCGACCCACTCATGTCGTCGAACTGTGCATTTGTCTGGGACTCGGAGGGTGCAAATAAGGGGGTACTTCAGTACTTCCTCCCCTGGTATCCAATACTTGGACCAACCATAAAAGCATAAAAGCATAAAACGCTCAGCCCCACGTGATTCGTCTCCTTCAATCCAATCATCCATCCAGACGTGCGATGCACTTTATCCTTGGAAAGCACACCGATGACCGATTTCTTGGCCGCGGTCTTTGTCGTGTGCCATCGGCTGGGGATGCGAACGGGCGGCGACGAATATGTCACTTATGCTCGTATGGATGATCCAACTACATTGCCTGGCTGGGCTGGGTTGATCGGTTCGACGACACCAGCTCGAGCCTCGCGACGGGCATGAGGCGGCTGCGATGATGTCTGCGATGATGTCAGGAGGTATTGTGACATTTCTAATCCCCGTCTCACGGGCGACGGCAGACTCCTGCCATCTCAGGTGCCCATGCTGTGGTCGACGCCCGCTGGGCTCGAGCTGACACAGCTTTCAGGTTTTGATAATCCCGCAGCGGGCTGCAAATCAGAGAAAGAACAAGGACCAGCGTGGCGCCTTTTTCGAATGTGCTTCGGTGCAGGAAGACGGCCCGTGGTTGCGACGGTGTCGCGATCTCGACATGTCCGATGGATGTCTCGGAATGGGAGACATGGATGTATGATTAGGTGAGTCAGCTGGGCAACCGTTGGTCCCATCGTCAGGTTCGTTGTATGGGTAGGTACCTACCTAGTTATACAGATATGTATGTACATCACATCTCACACTGTCCTGCTGGACGTCACGCCTGGCATGCATCCATGTGCTTCCATGCAGAAGTAACATGGAGTGCTTTGCCGATTTGTCCTGCCGGTGGGGGTTCATTGTGTTGGGGCGCTGCGAGCTGTTGCCGACAATCTTTGGGTTCGCGCGTTTGGCCCGTCTGGCCCGTCTGGCCCGTCTGGCCTGTTTCTGGATGTGCTTGCCTTGTTGACATGCTTGCCGTTTCTTCAGTGTACCTACGGTAAGCTTCTTGTGCATGCACGGATGAAGTATGTGTCATTGATCATCGTTTATATTTGCGGACGGCTGTTGTGGCGACACCCATTTCGGAGGCGTGGCGGTCTTTGCCTGTCTTTATTGTTTCTTTACTTTGTTCCTTTTTTTTTTTTTTTTACCCTTTTTTTACCCTTTTTTCTTTTCTCTTCTCTTCTCTTCTCTTCTGGTGTCTTCCTTTGAAAGTGGTGCCTATTTGCGTCATCATCCAAGTACATCATACTTTGTTTATTCATTTAGAAAAAAAAAAAAACCTTGTAATAATTCATGCGACTTCTCGCCGCAATTCGGCCGAAACCAACTTCATGCCATCCACTACATGACGTCCCACCAGTAGAAAAACCCGGACATGTTCACACAACCCATGGCGTAGTTACACGGAACAATGCAGAGGCCAATGGGAAGAACGACGGCTATGGAATCTGCCCCTTCTTTGTGTAGAGTGCCTTCGACGTCGGATGTGCCATTGAGTTGAATAATTTAGTTCTCGTTGCGTGACGTGTGGACTCTGACTAGACAGGACATGGCATCTCGTTGGCTTTTGCCCCATGTTTATTTTTTATTATTATTTTTATTATTTTTATTATTATTATTATTATTATTATTTTGCCTTCTTTTTCTCCTCCATTCTTGTCCGGCTTAAGCCTTCGAGATTCAACGCGCTTCCATTACGCATCCGGAAGTCGGGTGGTACGGCTTGAGCGCGAACTGCTGAATAAAGTTCCAAGCCTCACAGCACGGCATGCATTCATTATATGAGCCATGCATCCATCGTATTTACTTTACTTCCCGTCCGCCGCCTGCAACCGGTCGAGTCGAGGCCCCGAGTCGAGAAGCCGAGCAGTATTCAGTGGGTTCATGGGCACAACCAGGAGATGATGCGAGTTTGGGGCCACATCGGTCAGTCATGCGGTGCGACGGGTAAGGAGAGGGTGTGACTGGGTTTTACGGATGATGTGCGGACGAACCCCGACAAGCGATGCCAAATGCACTTCCTCGTGTTTCACCATCGAAAAGCCCGCCGGATGAGGCGGTCAAGGGCGGAGAGTCAGAGTCATGATGGATCGTCGCCATCGAGTGACCGAGTCACGGGTCCAACGGTGCACCGCGATGGAGCATTGTGGACGCCCGTCATCTCGCACCACGTCCGCCGTCCGCCGTCCGCCGTCATGAAGACACACACGATTTCGCCCCGAGGCCCCGTACGACGGGTTCTCTGCAAGAAAGCCGCACCACGTCTCGACGGTCCAAAAAGAAGGAAAGGGGAAAGAAATGGTTCCACCGGATGCGGATGCCGACGCGGACAGAATGAAGACGACACTGGCAGCCTGACGGAATCCCGCGCCATCCGGTCTCCCATCCGGCGATGCCGAGTCTCCCGAGTCTCCCGAGTCCCGGGATCCGTCTCCCTATCAAAATGCCTCGGAGAAAAGCGCGGCGCCCCACATGTCAGCGTCGCCGTCTCCGTTATATATTCTCATGCTCATCAGTCACCACGCGCCGATCCAACCTCGCGTCGACTCACTTTCGTGCCTAGCCACCAAGCACGGTTCGGCGACGAGGACACCAAGAAAAAAATGCCCGCCAAAGATGCCTCCGCCCCAACCGTCGAAATCGACGCCCTTGATACCGCATACGCAGAAGCAGCTCGTCAAAGTCCAAGTCCTCACCCTCGACACCGGGACCGCCTCCCGAAATGGCTCCTGCCACCACAGTCACCATGTCAAAGAATCCGCCATGCCACGTGGGCGCTCGTCAAAGCCGTGTCCTCACGACTCGCCCATCTGCTGACGCCTCTTCGTCTCCCGCGGCGGCGGCATGCTTTCCTCCTGCTGCCGGCTCTCTTGTACATTTTCGCGTGCGCCCTGCTGCAGAGACCGGCCTTTTCGCAGCCGCTCCCCGCGTATACGGGCCCGCACGCCGTCGGCACCATCAATCTCGAGATTCCCCTGCCCCGGCCGCGCCTCATCTCGGAGTCCGTCTTCAAGGAGACCGGATCCCCGGCCTTTGAGATGCAGACCGTCTTGTTCACGCTGTACTATCCCACCGAGGGCGGGAGCGGCAGCGGCCAGTCTCCGAGCCAGGAAGGACGCCGCCACTACTGGATCCCACGGCCGATCAGTCTTAGGGCAAGAGGATATGCCAAGTTGGCCCATCTCGACAACTTTTTCTTCACGTCGCTCTTTACCTCTGGGCTCTGGGCCACCGCAGGCGACATTACTGTTCCCGCCGAGGTGGATGTCCCTCTGCTGCCATTGTCGCCGCCGCCGCCGCCGTCGTCGTCGTCTTCCTCCTCTCCGCCTCAGGACAACCACAAGTTCCCCCTCGTCGTCTTCTCCCACGGCATGGCCAGCTCCGGAAGCGACTACTCCCACTACCTCGGCGAGCTCGCCAGCCAGGGCACCATTGTCGCCGCCATAGAACATCGAGACGGCAGCTGCCCCGGCACTCTCATCATCAAGCCCGTCCACGATTCCTCGTCCACCACTGCCGCCACCACCACCACCACCCAGGAACTCCTTCCCTTTGGAGAAGCAGATCTTCTCCTCGCCAACGGAACCGCCATGTCCACCCCGCAACTCAAAATCGAGCAGCTCGCCTTCCGAGACGCCGAAATCTCCGCCACCATTTCCGCCATGCAGGCCATCCACGCCAACGAATCCCTCCTTTCCACCCGCCACGAGGGCCAAAACCTCCACACCTTTGCCCGCCGCATCGACCTGGCCAAGCTCATCATCGCGGGGCACTCCTACGGCGCCACCGGCGCGCTGCAGTTCCTGAAACCCGCCTCGTCTTCTCCCGCAGACTTCCCCTTCTCCGCGGCCCCCGCCCCGGTCCCCGCCGCAGCCATCGTCCTCGACCCGGGCAAAGAATCCGGGCCCCTTAACTCCGACGTGGACGTCCCCGTCCTCATCGTCGACTCCGAGGCCTGGTCCCGAAAACCCACCCTCTTCTACGGACGCTCCCACTTTGACACCGTCCGCGACCTCGCCCAGCATGTGCTCCGCAAAACCGGCGCCGCCTGGTTCCTCACCAGCCTGGGCACCAGCCACCCCAGCGTCACCGACGCACCCCTCCTGCAACCCCTCCTCCTGAGCCTGACCACCGGTGCCAGTCTCGACACCAAGGCCTCCATGGCCCAGTACGTCGACGTGTCGTCTGATTTCATCCACTTCGTCGTCAATGGCTCGGTGGACGGCATCCTGGCCCAACCCGTCACCCACCTGGAGTATGGCAAGTGGGTGAGCGACGAGAGGGAAAAGTCGTTTCCGGCCGACCTGGCCAAGAAGTGGGAAGTACACGTCAGTCCTGCTTCTTTGGACAAGCGATCGGGTTTAGAGTAGGGAGTAGAGGGATATGAGTCTATTTTTTTGGATTTCAGCGTTTACCTTTTTTTCTTTCTGTCTTTTCTTTTATCTCTATCTTTAGATTACACTTTTAGATATTATTTTTAGTTTTTTAAAGTTTAGATTTTAGATTTACATTTTTATTATATATATATTTAGTCCTTATTTTCTTTCTTTCTAGTCTTTATTTTTTTTTATCTCTATCTTTTTTTATTTTTCTATCTTTTTTCTATATTTTTTCCATCTTTTTTCTTTTTTTCTATTTTTTTTTCATCTTTTCTTTTTACCTTATTTTACTCACTATTAGTCACTCTAATTTCATCGTCATTACAGACTCCTTTTTAGTCCTACTTTCTCATTCCGTTTTTGTCCGTCTTGTTACCCATCTCCACCGTTTTCTCCTTTCGAGACTGTCGATGGAACAACTCGCATCACCTCCTCAAACACGAATCCCGAATAGAAAGAAGAACCATGTACCCCATGCCGAGCAAGCATGACCAAGCACGTCGAAGCACAACAGTTCACAACCCCATGGAGTAGTGAAATGCGTCACGTTTATGCTGCATACCTTGAATAGCAGCACTGATGGAACCATGTAAAACGAGAAAGAAATAAACTTTTTATCGATAACTCGGTATAGAGTAAGTATAATAATATTATACAACCCTATAGAAAAGAGAAATGTGTTACATCTATTATATATATACCTTAAGTAGTAGCATAATATAATACTTATAAAAAAACTCTAAATATAACTAAATATAATAAAGTATAATAAAGTACACTATATATAGTATTATAGCTATATAGAATAGAGAAAGATATTACATTAATTCTTTAAATACTAAAAGTAGAAGTACTAATAAAATATATATATAAAACCTTTAAATATAACTAAGCGAAATAAAGCATAATAAAGCACACTATATATACTATTACAGCTATATAATAGAGAAAGATATTATATCTATTCTTTGAATACTAAAGGTAATAGCACTGATAGAAATATATATAAAAAAAACTCTAAATATACCTAAGCACAATAAAGCATAACGAAACACACTAAACACAATACTATTACATAACTATAAAGAGTAGAGAGATACATTGCGTCTGTTCTACATATACCTTAAGTGGTAGCACTTCTAAAACATATATAAAAGAAAAGAGCGTCTAAGCATAACTAAGCACACTAAAACACAACAAAAACACAATAAAGAACAACAAAGGCAGGATTATACAATCATGCACAAGATGGAAATGTGCCGCGTCCATTCTACACATGCCGTGGGTGGCAACACCAATAATATACATACAAAGGAAGAAAAAAACTAGGAAAAAAAAAACAAGAAAAAAAAACACGAAAAAAAAACTCGAGTACATCTCGAGAGTGCACTACAAAAATGCTGCCGAGTAGTTGTCGCTTCCATTCCGCGACATGGGCCCTTCAATGGCTCTTCGCCGGCTGCTCAGGAATAAATCAACCATGCGCCTGCTTCCCCTTACTTGTGCATCCCATTCCGATTTGACCGTGTCCGGCACAGTCCCTCGACCTGGAACCGGACCCGTGCCTGTGCCTGTGCCAATGCCAATGGCAGGACCAACAGGAGTGTGAATTTGTGGACGTTTCATAGCTCTCGTCTTGCATCTCAATGGAGAGCCCGTCTTTGTGTCCAAACAGTCCTGACGGGTAATGGTTGATGACTGGCCCGGAGTCGAATTTCTCAAAGACGGGCTATCTCGTCGTTCATTCTCTTGCCCGCGACGCTCCCAATGCGTGCCGTCTTGTGTCAACGGTACCCAGGTAGGGATGTTGTTCAACGATCGTCTGTGTGTTATGCCCTTCTTACGTTTGACCAGACCCGAAGCGTCTTCGTTCTCAACGTTGGGCAAGGACGTGACGGTGCGAAGCACGTTGCGGCATGGTACAGGGGGTGTTGCGAGCAGGGAGCCATCTTCTGTTTCTTTCTTGTCCACGAGAATGCCGTCGTTGGTCACATCATTTGGAAACATGCCTGGTGTCCCGTTTGTATTTCCGGGGCATGCGAGACTGCTCTCCTGTTCCAGACTATTGACACCCCCCTCCATCTCCGTTGGCAGAACGCACTCCATCGTGCGACTGCCAGTGGACTTGGGCACTTCAGCAGGTGATTCGATTTCCGCATTTTCGCGGACATGTCCAGCAGGTGCACCGAGCCCGCCGAAACCACTTGTGGCGGCTTCTTCCGGGCTTGAAGAAGCCATCTTGGTGTGCTGTTCCTCGCGTTTAGATACATGAGCGCTCAGCCATGTTTTCCACTCGACTGACGTCGCTGATGAGATGTCACGACGTTGTGATGGCGTCTCTGTCGCATGTCCCTCCGTGTCTGTTGGCTGTGCCTGTTCCACGTTCTCTTCCACGTCGTATTCCGCATCTTCCTCCATGATGGGGTTCGAAGCCACTTCGGGCGGTTGACTGCTCGTCAGGTCCTCAGAAGTAAAGGAATAGAAGCTTTCAGCATATGTGAGACGTACGTCTCTCTCCGACCCCAGCGTGCTTGGGCAGCGAGTCGGCAGCGTCAGCGCGGACAGCGTGCTCAAATACCTGGTATCTAGAGCATGGGTATGTCCAGTGGCCTGTTGTTCTTGAATGCTTCGTTGAAGTGCTCGGCGATATGGACTTTTTGTTCGGAACAAGAAGCTGTTGGGGCTTGGTGAAAAGGTTGAGTTTCGTCCGGCCTGGACGCATGACTGCTTCGAAGCTGACTCCGTCATGGAAGCCTTCGGATTAGGTGACAATCCTCTGCCGTCCCCAGCAGCAGGATGTGGGTAGGCTTTGTACGCAGCAGCAGCAGCACCACCTCTGCTGATTCCGTCGCCACAAAGTCCTTCTCCGGCTTCAGGCTTGTTGCTCATGGACGAGCTTGGAACCCTCAGCGACGAGAACTCTTTTGAATCTTCAAACACGTCATCTTCTTCGGTTCCAACGTCCCGAACTGTGCGTGGCGACCAAGCGTCCGCTCTGTCGAGGGAACTTTGTCTCGGCGGTACCGTCTTTGAAGAAACTTGCCTGGGACAACGAGAACGTTTTGGGCTGCCATCGCCGTCGGTGCTCATATCGGCCTTCAACTTCTTCATCAAAGCCGAGTATACTCTTTGGCTATCAATCACCAGATTCGGGCCCCTTATGCCGTGACTATAAGCCGCGGCCGTGGTAGGCTCATCGCGCGACCCGGTTCGAGAGCTCGATGGAACATGCATGCCGTTTTCCTTGATAACTGACAGTCGTTGGAATTCCCGTTCCTCATCTTCTTCGTAGCTCAAAATAGTGTTTACCGTCGAATTGGTCCAGCTGGTGATGCGGGATTTCTGATCCAGGTCCATCTGTTCCTCGTACTGTTGTATGCTCTCAAGGCTCCCTTGGCGTGACCGCATCTGTTGATGCGACGGAACCGCGTGTAGAGACGGGACATAAGACGTGACCCTGGACATGGACGCTTCTTCGACGAACTCGCTGCCGTTTTCATTGGCAGGATGGCCGCGATAACTTTCGCTATCTGTATCATGCAGTAGCACATTGGCGGTTCCCATCTCGTTGCCACTCGCATCACCGCTTTTGGGTCGTCCAAATAGTTTGCTTAGTTTGTGCTTGACCGTTTTCGACACGCGCCTTGCCGTAAAACGTAAGCCAGAAGACTTTTCCGCCGGTACCACATGATTACCACCCGAGAATACAGACGATAGTGCAGCACTGTGGTCGCTGCTGTTGCGGCACGACCGTGATGTCTCCATCGAGCTCTCCTGTCGCCGGTGCTTGCCACGAAAAAACATGGATGAGTGGGATTTGAGACGATGGAAAGAGCTGCCGCCGCCACCCTTTGATGAATGTTTCTTGACAGGCCCGAGCAACCCATCTCGCTTCATCTCACCATTCCCAATGCCGGTTTGATTCATTTGATAGTCCAGGTAGCTCATGGACTTGGGCGCACGCAAACTTCTTCTGATGGAAAACTGCAGTTTCTCGTCCTCCCGTGCTTGTATAGGCAGAATTAAAGATACCTCTGGATATTGCTGCTGTACGGATACTGACTCTGTGTAGCTGCCGCCATAAGTTGGTGTTGCGCGAGTCGTCGACTCACTGTACATGGACTTGGATCTTCGCAAAGTGGTCCGATGCTTCGATCCACCCAGGTATGTCGTTGAAGCGACCGTGTGAGCATTATGAGCATCGTTCAGCTTCAACACCGCATGTACTTGCACTCCCGCGCCAACAACATCTTGTCGACTTGGGCCATCATCGTTGGCCATGAAAATCGACGACTCGCGAACCACTGGTTTCGCCCGGCTGGCGAGCTGCCTTCGAGGCTTGGCCGTTGGGCCCGTGAACCGCACACTTTGCTTCTTCTTGCTGCTCTCGTTGGTCTTCCTCTCGAGTCTGCCGTCAACGCTTGTACTTCTTCGGAGCATGGTGGTCTGTCCAGATTCTTGGCATGAACAACTTGTCTGCACAACGTGTTTATGGCAGCAATGGGCTCGATGGTAGGAAAGGTTTGCGGCAATGTGGGCGTCTCTCTCGGCCAGCAGTGCTGAATCAATAGAAAGGCGGCTGATGACAGATCTCTGCGTGATGGAATTGGTAGACTTGCTGCGGCTAAGTGGTCGTTTCTGGACGCTGCGAGTGCTGTTGCGTCGCAACATGTCTGGTCTTAAAAAGGGGGGGAAGTGTTGAACTCCGTAGTCTGCCTACAGGTTTCTGGATGACGATTCGCAGCTTGCTGTATTGATTCGAGAAATTGAAAATGGGAGTTAAAGCGTATTTGGGGTTGGCTATAGCATTTAAAAAAGAAGAAGACGAAGAAGAAGAAGAAGAAGAAGAAAACAACAACAAAAAGGGAGGTGAAATACTCAAGTCGCGATTTGTTGGATAATGGCAATCTCAATCTGTTTTGGCCTCGTTCGATTGGAAAGGGAAATCGCACGGCAACAAGCACCCCGTTAGAAATGGTCGATGCATTCATCGCAGGAAAGATAAGAGTAATCTGAATGAATAAAACGAAGCAAGTCCAATCGCTGTAGTAGAAGACTCGTACTCGCTTTCCAATGCACATTGGCTGAAGGAGGCAGGCGCGCACAACACTCGCTATGAATGGATGAATCAGCCAACGCAAATCGTCGAGCCTGGATCAAACGTGACTTGAATCCGTTCAATTTTTAATGATTTTCTCACAGGATCGAAGCAGAGACAGGTCGTGATGGAGGGAGAGAAAAGAGAAAATCGTATTGTTGCAAACTGTTGCGACGTACTACATGCTGAATTCTGTTCTTGGAGAGGAAAGAAAGAAAGAAAGAAAGAAAAAAGACTTCAACCAAAGCCGTAAAGGAAAGCAGTCATACATAGTGAACAAAAGAAAAAGAAAGCAAGAATTCTACGCCTCAAAACGTACTTGTTACCCAGACATTACTAATCCAATCCAACATGATGCATAACTATAAAACAAAGAGTGTAGCAACTTCTTCAAGCTTTCATAGAGTAATCTCGGAAATGAAGTGCTCAATCTCCTTGTCGACAACATCATGAATCTTTTGCACAAGCTTCTCACTCTCCTTGCCGAGGTGCTTGATGCCGTTGACGACTCCAACAGTGATGTCCTGGGCTTCATCCTTGATGACTTTCTTCGTCTTGTCCAGCTCAGCGACCTTGGAAGACGCCTTGTAGCCGCCAGCGGCAACAATCTTGGAGTAATTGTTGCAACCACCACCATTCCAGGCAAGCTTGTTGGGAGTGTCGGGGGGAATGTCGGAAAGAGCACCTTCGGTGGAGATCTTGATGAGCGTGTCCTTGAGTTGCTTAGGAGTGATGGAAGCAACGGAGTACTCTGAGTCACTGGCGGGCTGGAGGGAGAGGTAATAGGCCAGGAGACCACAAATATGAGGAGAGGCCATGGAGGTGCCGGAAATGGTGTTTACGGCGTACTTGGAGCCAATCCAGGTGGACAGGATGTTCAAGCCAGGAGCAAAGATATCAGTGCACTTTCCGTAGTTGGAGAAGTAAGCACGGCTATCGTCAAAGCCAGAGGCTCCAACGGTGACGGGGAGCTCAGCGGCAGCGGGAGAGTAGCTGCACGCATCAGCATTATCGTTGCCGGCGGCGACAGAGAAATGAATTCCAGCTTTGACAGCAGCATTCACTGCGGCATCCAGAGCTGAGGTTTTGCCTCCACCAAGCGACATATTGGCGACGGAGCCCTTGAAACCCTTACGCTTTCCGTTCTTGGCGGCCTTGGCCTGCTCAACATGTCTGAGGGCAGCAAATTCAACTCCCTTGACAACATCGGACATGCTACCGGAGCCATTGGAGCGAAGGACCTTGACGGCGTAGACGTGAGCTTTCTTGGCCACACCATACTTCTTGCCGGCAATAGTACCAGAGCAATGAGTTCCGTGACCATTACCATCCTCGTCTTCATCACCAGAGGGAATAGTCTTGCCCCACTTGGCACGACCCTCAAAGTCAACGTGCTCAATATTGGTACCAGTGTCAATAACATAGGCATCAACACCCTCGCCACCTTCATTGGCGTACAAATACTTATTGTAGGTGCTGAATCTGAGTGCGTCGCGGTGCGAAATACGAGCAAGACCCCAAGGGGCTTGCTTCTCAGTCTCACCAGGATCGCACTTGTCTTCTTCCTGGACGGAGTGCTCCGAAGTAAGAGGAAGCATAGTGCGGACAATGGTGTCCTTTTCGATAAACTCGACCTATCACACGAAGTTAGCAATGAGTCCTTTTGGGCTAATACGACATAGAAAATCAAGGACTTACATCAGGGTGGTTGCGGACTTGCTCGATCACAGACTCGTGGAAGTGACCGGAATAGCCCTTGAAGCCGTCAAAGTTGTATGTGTGCTTGGTGCCAGAGAAAGCATCAACAATGGACGAGCCTAGGTTTCGCTTTCGAAGCTCAAAACGATCCTCCTCACCACCAGTGTGAATTTCCTTGATCCAAGCGTGATGCTTATCAGCCTTGGCGTCGTCAACGTGCTCCTTGAACTTGATGATGTAAGAATCGGGAACGACGTCGGCGTGAACCGAGCTCAGCAGAGGAGCAGATCCCTGGTGAATGGTCTCGGTGCTGAACGATGCCTGGGCAACAGCCACGACAGAAAGAGCTAGAATGGACCTCATGATGATGGAATGAGACTTGACGTGATGATGATACTGGGATGGATGGAGTGTAGAGGTGACGGGGCAAGAAGCTGCCCAGAAGCGAGACGTTGGTCAACCGGCGACGCAAACGAAAAAGGAAAAAAAAATGAAAATGCAATACAAAGACTCTCGAAAGGAGAACTGCGCGGAAAACTGGTCTCCAACGTAATGAAGCGAGTCGTTGGAGAAGGTTGGTTTGACGGAGAGGATGAAGGAAGGAGGAGAAGAGAGAGAGAGAGGTGTCGGAGATTGACGAACGAGGCACGACATGAACGAGGTAGATAAGGGTCAGCTAAGTGGAGGAGCCAGTGACAAGCCGGTACAGCAGACTGCAGAGCAGTGACGCATCCATCAATGAGCCGGGCGAACTGCGGACAAGCGGGTGATGAAATGCTCCTTGGGGCTTAGCGCCATACCTTGCTCCTAGATCGCTGGGGCACGCGCGCAGGGCGGTGGGGCAGGGGCTTGCAGCCAGCCAGTCTCATGGAGTGGAGAAGTGGGGCATACCACCAGGATGCAAACAAGAACCAGACGCAACTTGAGCAAGTGATTGCGTGGTTTCCACAGCGATACCCCTGGACGATGCATTGAACATCCCTTTGGCAGTCATAAGGTGCCACCTAGGTCAGGGGACCCACCAGCTCCCTGGTACGTTGCAGCTACCTAAGTTCGCTAAGTACCTAGTACTACACCTCCTGGAGCCTTTAGGGATGTGTTAGAGCTATATATAGTGCTCTGTACCGCTAGGTACTGACAGAACGTTTGATATAGTGTGGCCCCCTTATAAACTAAAGTACCGTTCTTACTACCTATTGTGATTGGTTAATCATCCCTGTCGGTACCTGTTTGGCGCCTTGTGACTGCCAAAGGGATGGGAAATGCACTTTTTGCGTGCACACCAAGGCACCGCCACAGGCCGCCACTCGCCGCCACTCGCCGCCACTTCACAGCCGCCACTTCACAGCCGCCACTCACGGCCACTCACGGCCACTCACGGCAGCAGGTATCCCCATACTCATACTACGGCAGGAGCAGGTCAGAGCAGCTGCTCCCAGCCGGACAAGCCATTTTCTCGAGGTTGTCCTGAGGATGTCTTGAATCGAGCCACCCTCCTCGTGCAATTGTTCCTCGCCAAAGCTGATATCCGAGCATATCGGCCCAGCTGATGAGGCTGCGATAACGGAAGCGCGTCCTAGTACCCCGGCCGGATTGGGGCCGACTACCTAGTACTTACTAGCTTGTCTCAGATGACCCAGGTAAATGGTTGCCGTACATGTCACCTGCTGCTGCTGCTGCTGCTGCTGCCTCTCGCATGAGACAAAGCGCTCGTCCCCTCTCGAGCTTCCGCGGCCGCTCTTTCTCCTGTTCAGAGTTGGCCATTCCGAAACTTGCATTCTATCATGATACACTCTCACGAAAACCCCATGCAAAGTTTCTCTTGTGCTAATGCGGGGAGAAAGACGGGCCTGGTCCCTTTCCCCAAACAAGGGAGCTAGGCTCTGGCTGGCTGCTTGCCTTGTGAACAAATAAATGTTGATCGGTCAAGTCCATCAACTCCACTTCGCCTCTCGTCATCCGCCTGATCCATCTGATGATGGATCTGTCATCGGCATCTCCTTACACGTGCTGCTACCACGGGCGCCGCCCTTGTGAGGCTAATTCGCAGGCTTCGTGTCCCTTCTCATGGCTCAGGGAAGCCGGATGCCGCGAATTCGAAAACACAAGTCTTGGCGGGCTTGACACAGATAGCCCTGTCACAAGTCACTTTGCATGGTCGTCTTGCCATTTTGCCGTCTTGTCGTGTTGTTTGGGAATCGCCGAACCCCAGCTTAAGGAAAGGGAGCACCCTGCGGCAGTGAATAGTAGGTAGGTACTCGTAGACCTACTTAGTGTTCCACTAAGTAGACCACAAAAATCGGGGACAACCACATTATTCCGGGACACCTGATTCCATAACTCTATATATAAATTTTACGGGCGCAGCCTAGCAAAACAACCTATTTTATATTATAACTATAATTTTTAATACTTTTTATTATAATTAATAATAAAAAAGGGCTATAAAAGGCTAAAAAAGCCTTTAAGTATAATATATATTAAAAAAAATATTAAATTTAATACCTTTTTAGTAAAAGTATATATAATAATATATTTTATATATTTATATATAAATTTATAGGTATACTCTAGTAAAGGTATAAATAATTTATTATTAATAATATTAATAATTAAAAAAAAGGCTAAGAAAGCCTTTAAGTATAATATATATTAAAAAAAAATATTAAATTTAGTACCTTTTTAATAAGGGTAATATATAGTGTAACGGGGAGAAAAAGAACAGCACCCCCCTAACTAGCTAGGTTAGGGACCGTTGGCAGCTGTTGGCGACTGCAAGCTAGTGCAGTTATGAGGTTGTCGGCTGGCTAGCAGTTGTTAGAAGGAAGAAAAAGGAAGAAAAGAGAAGAAAAGGGATCCAGGTCATCAGAATAACAGTCTGGCACCAAAAAGAATAATAGGGATCCAGGTCATCGGAATAACGGTCTGGCACTGAAAAGAATAATAGGGATCTAGGTTATTGGAATAACGGTCCAGCACTAAAGAGAATAATAGGGATCTAGGTTATTAGAATAATAGTCCAGCACTAAAGCTAATAATAGAAAAATCTAGAATATTAAATAAAATATATTATAATTTAAGGCCTAACACCTAGCTTATAGCTACTAATAGCTATAAGCTAGCTATAAGTAGTTAAACTTTTTAAAGGTTTAAGTGTAGGTATCTTTCTATCTAAGAATTTAGTAATTTGCATTGCTTATATACTAGATAGAAGTTACGTGCCTATAGTTGCTAACAGCCGTTGCAGCTGCGTAGCTACACGGCTGCGTAGCTGTCAGAAATACAGGGACAGGGGACTTTCCCCCTAACACAACACCTCCCCCCTTAATTGCGTAACCGTCAGCGTTACGCAATTAAGGATAACCAATAAAAAGCAAGTAAAATAGATAGAAAGTGGGGAAAAAGAGAAAAGTTAGTAAAAAAAAAAAATTTATATAAATTTTTGCCCCTTAATTCCTTTGCTTATTAGACTGGCCGCCTCCCCGATTCCTTATAGTTTGTGAGTTAGAATTAGAATTATAGCCATAGGCAGCTGTAGGCAGCTGTGTAGAAGCTGCTTATCAGACCGGCCGCCTCCCCGATTCCTTATAATTTGTCGGTCGGAATTGGAATTATAGCCGTGGGTAGCTGTGGGCAGCTGTGTGTAAGCTGCTTGTCGGACCGGCTGCCTTAGCTATGGCCAGCTGTGCGCAGGTGTAAGCAATTAGAATTGTAAAGAAAAAGGGTAGAATTCGTCTCTTCTTCCTTAGATTAACGGCTGCAAAGCTGCTTTGCAATTGAATTGACGGTTGCAGGACTGCTTTGCAATTGGATTAACGGTTGCAAGACTGCTTTGCAATTGGGTTGACGGCTACAAAGCTGCTTTGCAATTGGATTGACGGCTACAAAGCTGTTAACAGCTGTAGAGTTAGATAACGGCTAGGAATAGCTAGAAAAAGAGAGAAAAAGAGGGCAAAAAAATTTATAAAAATTTGGAAAAAGGTCTTATTTATAATTAGCTAAGGAATTTGTTAGGGTAGGCATCTAATAGACCCACTTTAGGTGGGGGAAGGGCATCTATTAGACCTACTTTTAGCAGGGAAGGGCAAGGATTGTAAAAAAGAGAAAGAAAGAAAGGGAAAAAAAAAAGAAGAAAGGGGAAATTTGCAGTGTTAGTAGGCTATTAAGTTAGGTGCTGGTCCGTCCGTTAGCTGTAAATTTCGAGGGTTTTCTAGCTAGCTAAGGGAAAAGCTAGAAATTATTGGATTAGATAAATCCTAGATAAGGAAATATCCTTATAAACAGCTACTAGCGGCCGCGCTCTAGCAAGATAAATTGCGATCGCAGCTGCTAGTAGTTGTTAGCAGTTGTAACTAGGCAGGGGTTTCAGCTAGTTAGTTATAATTTCTTCTAGAATACTAAGAACTAGTCCCTCTAATAGGTCTTAGCGCGCGGGCGAAAGCACCATTTATAACAGGGAGAAAAAGAATAGCACCCCCCTAACTAGCTAGGTTAGGGACCATTAGCAGCTATTAGCGACTGTAAGCTAGTGCAGTTATAAGGTTGTTAGCTAGCTAGCAGTTATTAAAAGGAAGAAAAAGGAAGAAAAGAGAAGAAAAGGGATCCAGGTTATTGGAATAACGGTCTAGCACCGAAAAGAATAATAGGGATCTAGGTCATTAGAATAATAGTCTAGCACTAAAAAGAATAATAGGGATCTAGGTTATTAGAATAACGGTCCAGCACTGAAGAGAATAATAGGGATTTAGGTTATTAGAATAACGGTCTAGCACTGAAGCTAATAATAGAAAAATCTAGAATATTAAATAAAATATATTATAATTTAAGGCCTAACACCTAGCTTATAGCTACTAATAGCTATAAGCTAGCTATAAGTGGTTAAACTTTTTAAAGGTTTAAGTGTAGGTGTCTTTCTATTTAAGAATTTAGCAATTTGCATTACTTATATACTGGATGGAAGTCACGTGCCTGCAGTTGCTAACAGCCGTTGCGGCTGCGCAGCTACGCGGCTGCGCGTGTTACGGTCCGCTCCTAGAGGCGGAACCCACCTTACAAAAGGAGGGTTCCGCCGCACATAGCTAGAGAAAATAACTTTAACCATACATACACTTAACTACCTACCTATAACTTAAGTGTTCCTTCTTCTTATAACTTTATAACATACCACACCTATTATATAAGTACCCCTATTTATATATAATATTTAGCATATAATAAGTAGTAGTAATTACTATTTCTTTTATATACCTATTTACTATATAAGAGCTAATAATAAAAACTATAAACCTTATATTAATAATAGGAGAAAACTAGTAAAGTCTACCTATTAGCCTAAATTCTCTAATTATTAGCTTTATTATTAAAAACTAACTATAGTAAATTTATTATTTTTAAGCTTTCTACTAAGACTTCCCTAACCTTAAAAATAAAAAAAGATTATTTTTATTATAAAAAGATATTAAAAACCTTTAAACTCTTACTAAATATTAATATATTAATAGTAACCTTTAGATTTACCTAAAGCCCCTAGCTATTAAAAGACTTATTTACTAAAACCCTATAAATTTTATTATAGTTAATATAAAGTAAAAATTAGTAAAAGGCATTATTTATAAAGCTAAGCTAAAATACCTCTTTAAATAAGTAAATCTAGCATTAGGAAATAAAACTATAACGCTAAAGAATAGTCTAAAACGCATAGAAAATACCTATAATATAGGTATATATAATATTCCTAAAGATAAATTAATAGGAGATATAGTAAGCATAGGAATTAGGAGACTACTAAAGACCTTAAATATTTTATTTTATACTAAGAAAAACTATACTTCTTTATAGAAAAAGGACTATATTAGCGCTAGCTCTTATTAGGAAACTATTCTAGAAATAAGAATCTACCTTTATTTAACTTTTAGTGCACTAAATCCCCCTTTAGGAACTCTATTAAATTCTATAGAAATTAACTAAAATAAGGTAATTTCCTACTTACTTAGTAGTTAGAAAAAATATATACCTCCTTTATAAGCAATAGAATCCTAAGGATAATAGTATAAGCCTAATATATATAATAAATTCTAGTAGTTTCTTACTAATATATATAATTAATAAGAGTTTATTCTTAGTAAGATTTACTATAGTAGTATAAAGGAAATTAATAAAGTAGTAACCTATATAATAGCTATACTAAAGGCTTCTAAACTAGCTAAATCCTACTAGTAAACTATAGAGCAAGCTTAATACCCTTTATTAACCTTAGAATAGGTTCTAACCTTAAATATATAATGCCTTATAGTATCTTTTAGAATAATAGGTATATAAATATAACTAGCCTATATAGTAACTCTTAACGCCCTCTATACTAAGACTTCTTAGCTCTAGGGGCACCTAGTTAATAAGGAGTTCTATAAGACTTTATATAACTCTTTATTTTATAATAAGCTACCCTTTAGGAACGCTATATACATTTAAGAACTATTATTTATACCTATAGAATAGTAACTTAAAGATAAAAACCTTTATAATAATCTAGCTACTTAAGCTTTAAAGATAATAAACTATTTAGTAAAACCTTTTTAAAAACTTAATAATATTAAATACCTTAACCCTAAAATGAATCTAAATAATATTAATAGTAAGGCTATTAAATATAAAGGTAAATCTACTATTTTTATAAATATAAACCTTTAGATCTAAGTAATTAGGGATTACTATAGCTATACTAGCCCTAACTACTAAGAATAGATTATATACTAAGTTTAGTATCTTTTCTATAAAGCTACCTATATATAGTACTACTAGCATCTTAATAATATAGAAAAAGCTATAATATTCTATAACCTTAACTTAATATTTACTATAGTTAAGAAAGAATTTAATATTAAAATTTAAAATACTATTACTTAGCTTAACTAAGCTAAATTTACTAGGGATAATATATTATTTAAGATATCTCTATAGGAATTTATAGTAAAAGTTTTCTTTTATACTAAGGCTAATAAGGAATCTACTAACCTTTAGCTTCTTACCTATTTTTACTATAAGCTTTATATAAAGCTTTAGTAAATTTACTCTTAATTAGTAGAATTTAACTACTAAAATATATATATTAACTTAATAAAGGGTAAGAGGTATAACCTTAAGGACTTTATTCTAAGTAATAAAACCTACTATAGAATAGAGAGAAGTAAGGTCTAAGCCTTTACTTACCTCTTTATAGAGGACCTAGAATTAATAAATAATAATACCCCCTACTTTACTATAAAGGCTTATTAAAATAGGCTACCTTACTATAATAGCTATTATAGTAGTAGTTATAGCCTACCCTAATATTAATAAGGTAGTTAC
>AFRA01000103.1:0-55966 GCA_000223055.1 Claviceps fusiformis PRL 1980
AAAAGTAAAAGTAAAAGAAAAGAAAGAAAAGAAAGAAAGAAAGAAATATACTTTATTTTTTGTTTAAAAAAAAAAAAAAAAAAAAAAAAAAAAAAAAAAAAAAAAAAAAAAAAAAGAATAGACAAAATAAAAAAGTCTTGTCTTTTAAAAAAAATCCTTTACGTGCATCCAGCTGCTCACCCCGCCCACGATCTCTCGTTTTCATCATCATTCACCGTCTTGGAAAGACAGCCTTCCGCCTCCCTTGCTCTTCGGGAAGAAAACCATGCACACGAAAAACTAGTCTTGTCGCAGTGTGCGACTTGCGGCAGCGAATCAAGGCTCCATGAGGAAAAACATCTCCTTTTGCACTGTGCACTCGACCAAGCTTTCTCTCTTAATAATCTTTTTTTTTTTCACTCAAGCGTAATGGAGTCATCTCTTCATATCCACTTGTCGTCATACCTCTTTGGATGTATCCGCAGATATCGTGGCGGCGACAACATGTGGGCTTCATTATACAAATGAGAATGCTAACAACAAATGAAATATTGCCACAGCCATCTTTCTTCATCTGGGATTTTTTCCCAATAGCTGCTATCCCCGATACTTTGTTCTTCAGCAAAGGAAAATCAACCCTTTGCCAAGTAATCCTGCCGCCACGGTGATACTTTCAGATAGCCCCTTTTTTATCATAAACCGAACACTGTACAAATCCAATACAGCACATTAATCATGCGTGAAAAAAAAGGGAAACCAGAAAAGCCCTCTGAAGAGAGCTGTCGCTATGCAAATGAAGAAAAAAAAGTAAAAAAAAAAAAAGGAGATCACACAACAAGTAAACACTTCTGATTTTCCGTTCGGCGGCCTTTTTCATCTTCTTCGTCTGCTTCATTCCATGGTCTTCATTTGTCGTTTCCTTTTTTTGCTCTGCATACACTGCGGGGACTCGTCACAGAGTACAAGGCATCGATATGACTCTTTAGGTGGTTTATTATTTTTTCTTTCTTTGTTTTGGCGTTCAGTCGTGGCGGTTTCGCTATCGTCGTCATTAGTTGACAGTCATCAGTGGGACACGACGGCCCATATTCGAAGGAGATGAGTTGTCTGTCAAAGGATACTCGACAAGAGGAGCAGCAACAGCGCTCTTGTCGCCATTCCTCACTATTCTTCGAGCTGAACTTGGACTTGGAACTGGATCGTCGAAAACACGTGTAAAGGCCGGGCTTGAATTGACATCCTTTTCATGTCTAGGAGTATGAAACGGGGTCTGCGTCAGCTGGTCTGCCTTTCGAATCATGTCGGCCAGAATATCGCGAAGTTCGCCAGCCCGTCTGACGAGCGCCTTCAAGCTGTTGGTATCGAAATGCATCCGGTTCGTGGCATTATAGCCGTTTTGAAGGCCTGTTGAGCGACCAGACTCCCCCGCGGCCTTGAGGCATCGTTTTTCCATCGTCTCTACGACAGACCGCACAACCACCGTCACATCTTGGGCCTTGGTTGGTTGGCTCTCGGGCGTCCGCGGTCGGCTGGGACGATTGGAGCGAAGCTGGTCATCATCCGCCAACGGCCAACTAGTACCGAATATGTCATCATCGGGAGAGAAGACAGATCTTCGTCGCGGTGATTGGCGTTCACGAATGACAGCGGTCTTAGACATGGCCGGTTCGTTACGCTCCAGCACCGAGTCCGGTATCTCGATGGGGAAGGCAAAGACTCTTTCTTCTCCCTCACAACCGCCGCCGCCGCCACTACTGCTCAGCTCAAACGCGTCCGCGTACAAGGAGGATCCGGATCCGGACTCGTCATCTTCATCGTCATCATGGATAGGGTCCTCGTCTGGAGAGGCCAGAGCGATAATGCCTTCGGCCTCTTTCCATATCGACTTGTCATCGCCGTTCAGCATGTTCAGCTCGCGGCCGTGGCGACAGAGACGCTTGAGATCGTTGACCAAGAGAGAAAACTCTCGGATCTGACCGGAATGTGCCCTGACACTGGGCTGGGATGCACGAATGGACTCGGGAACGGCGAATAGGTCATGGTTCTCCCGGCCCCCGGGTCCATTGTTGTTGTCACCAGCAAACTCAAAATCTTCGTCCCAGTCCTCGCTGACCGTCTTGGTTCCGAGGCCCCATGTGCTGTACTTGGGTCCCGAGAGCTTGGCGTCATCGAGACCCTCATGCACAATGGGGACGCTTTGGCTCCTCACGTGCGTCGGCACCGGGCCCCTGCGCACAACGGACCGCCCTCCTCTAGGATCGCCAAGCTGCTTGCCGTAGGCCGTCTGCGGCCTTGGAGCACCGCCCGTCGGATGTAGCTTGTCGTGCGCGGGCGGCGGCTCGCTCCAGTCAAAGAGATTGCTCACCAGCCGTTCGGGACGTGCAAGGCCGGGTGTTGAGTAGGTTGACGGCGAGTTGCCTTCAATGCTAGCCAAGGCAAGCTGGACGTTCGAATGGATGTTGGCGGCATGGGATGGGCTACGCGAGCAGCCCTTTGAGCTCGACAACAGAACGTTCAAGAGCGCATCATCATCATCTCGTGTCCAGTCCTCGTCGAAGCCATCGTCGTCAACGTCCACGGAGAATCCATCAGCGTCGCATGCAATTTGTCGAGACGTGCGAGGAGATGGGGAGTCCGAAGCAAGTCGAGTGTCATCCTTTCGCTCTCGCCTCGGCTGTTGGGTATGTGCTGATGGGCGGATAGGCGTTGCAGTCATCTCGTCCTCCTCTATTATCCGACTGTTTTCGTTCCACGTGTGGTCCAAGTTTTCCTGCATAGACGATCGCTTCGATTTCTTCATGCCTCCTGTGCTGGGGGGGGACTCGTCATAGACGGACTCTATCGGTGTTTCCACTGCTCTGGCGCGGCTAGATCCCGCGGTGCGCACCGAACCAAACGCATCACTCTTGAAATCCGTGTCATCATCGTCGCCTGAGTTGACATCGCGCGCATCGCTGTCCAAACCGTCCATGGTGTACAACCGATCACCATGATGAGAAGCTCTGCGCGGCGACACGACCGCACTGGCAGAAGTGGATGAGCTTCCTGACTGCTGACCTGGTCGCATAGAATAAGAGGCCCAGCCGGCCACAGGACTCGTCCGTCTCGACGTGTCGACATGACGACCAGGGAGATTGGAGAGCCGGGCCGGCGGGGAGGATGTCTTGCTTCCAGGCGCTTCCTGTCGTCGCGGCAGAGCGGTTGCGGCTGCGGCTGCGGCTGCGGCTGAAGCTGAATTCAGCGCCGACGTCGCCCGGTCAGTGTGATGGATGAGGCCCGAGGGCTGCGAAGGCTGCATGAGCATGTGCATGTTGGCCATGTCGTTGGGACCGTCTTGGAAGAGGCCCACCGCGGGGGGCACGTTGACGCCTCGGGAGGGCGCCGACATGTGTCGCTGCTGGAGGCTTCCGTGGTCGCTGGCGTACTCGTGCGCCGTGGCTACACATTTGCTTCGCCGCAGGTTTCCCGGCGCTGTCGCTTTCGAGGCCCAGGCGGTGGTGTGCGCGAAGCTGCAAGAAAATGATCTTCTGGGCCGTACAGCCGGGGCGACGTCGGCGTCCACTTCGACCCTCCGAGCGGAGTCCCTGCCGTCCTTGGCCCGTCTGCCTTTCCCGTGAGTGGTGGTGTTTCCCTCGTCGGGGTGACATGGAACAAGCGATCCGCTCACTGTCGAGTTCCTGGATACCATTTTCGGTTTGACCAAATACGGTCCTTCGCAGCGAGAGAAGCAGCTTCCTGGATGGAAAAATATACGTTTTGAGATGGCGCCCTTGGTCCGAAAGCCTGCTGCTGCTGCTGCTGCCGCATCACCAGTACCGCCCGCCCGACTCCGAGATTTCGCCCTTGTTTCGATTTCACGCGTCTTGGTGTGAAAGAAGGACGTCCAGCCAAGCTTACGTGGAGCAGGGCGAGAACGAGGGGACTGCTCGACGTCTTCGATCGGGGATGCCCCGAGAAGCTCCTCGGGTGAAACAGGTTCGTCGAAGGAGTACTTTGGGTGAGGGCTCAGGTATGCAACGTCAATGTCTGCCCTGAATTGTTGCAGTGTGGCTGATCGCTGGTGACTCGTGGCGGGCCGGCGAAGACCGGGCAGATGGCCTTTTGATTTGCGGTTCGGTCCGTGTTCGGGTTGCTTGAGTTTGGGAAAAGACCGCTTCACCAGTTTGTTGGGCGAGGAAGGTTTTGATGCAGACACAGGTCGTGATAGCATGGGCGCGGCGGAGCCATGTGAGATGGTGAAGGAAACGGAATCCGCCAAGATGCTGGATTCGAGGCTTCCGTGCTGCGAGAGCGGGCGAAGTGACAGGCGCCTAAACCACGAATTCGCGCCGGGTAAGGATGAGTCCTTGGGCTCTTCTTTGACGGCAGCACTGGGCAGCAGATTCCAAGGGTCTCCGGCGAGCGGGAGGTGGTGTCTACCGGAAGACGGGGGCGGAGAGACTTGCGTGTTTTGGGGTCGATGTCGGCGAGAAAGTGGTGGACGACTTGTCTGACGTGGTGAGCCGGCTAAGGCATGAAGTTCAGGCCCAATGGATGATGTGGCTGCCGAGCTAGTGGCAGGTCGGCGGGAGGGGAGAATGGATATCCTCGAGGTATGCAAAGGCAGGACCTGGTCGATTGATATGGTCTTCTTATGGCCTCGGGCTTTCGCACGAGCCGTTGTCTGGATCTCGTGATGGTCGCTATTGTGGCTATGATTGATGGGTTGGCCAAAAACGAGACCACTGGCTGCTGCGGCAATGGCCGTGCCAGTTCCAACGAGCTAGATGGTGGGAGCCAAGACGAGTTAGAAATCAAACGCCTTATACATATATATATATATATATGTATATATACAATATATATACATTTGAGGCACAGACAAAGCCAGTCATACTACGATATCGGGATGTTCGAGAAAGCCGAGAGACCGTCACATGACGTGTCGGTCACCGGCGGTGGACGAGCATGAATGAAGAAGAGAAGGGAAGGAGAGGAGTTGTGAAGAGGCCGGAGGCAGGCGACAGGCTGGGGAGGTGGAGTTTTTGAGTTTTGAACCATGGTGACGGAATGAGGCGTTGTGATACAAGAGCTTGGGCGCAGTGGGTGATGTGCGTGATTGTTCAAAGCTTGTATGTGCATGTGTGTGGTGTGTGTGTGTGGTGTGCGTGGTGTGTGTGTGTGGTGTGTGTGTGGTGTGTACGGTGCATGTGTGTGGTGTGGGGATATACAAAAGAAGCAGGCGCAGAGCATATTGGGAGGGGCGTGCTTCATGTTGAGGGGCAGCAATGGCATGTCATGGAATGGCATGGCATGGCATGGCGCGGCGCGGCGCGGCGTGGCAGGAGAAAGAAAGCCAGAGCCAAAGAGCCAAAGAGCCAAACACACACATAAAAAAAGGGAAAAAAGAGAGGGGAAAATGCACTCACACTGGGAACCGCCTGCATCGTGGTTCCGCAGGCTCTCTCTCTCTACTTGCGAAAGCTGGGCCGCGGGAGAAGCATTCTAATTGTCGACGAGGACGACACGACGATCACGTATCATGTATCACGTCCAGGCGCGCTGGCATCGTCAGACCAAGGCGGCTCCGGTCGCTCCGTCTCCTGCCGTTTTTGCTGCCTCGCTCTCGCGCTCTTTCTCCGTCTCTCTCTTTCTCTCCGTCTCTGTCTCTCCGTCTGTCTCTCTTGGATGAGACTACGTGCGGAGTGACGCGCTCGCGCGGATGAAAAAAGACGGACCTGTCGCGGGATCGTGGCGGGCGCGGCGTCAGGAGGAGATGAGGAGGAGGAGGAGGAGGAGGAGGCCCGAGTTGTTCGAGATCCGAGGCCAAGAAGGCTTCAAGACAAGAAGTGCCAGTCGACAACGGGGGCTGGCGATGCTGCCAGCGATGCAGCGTGGCGATGGGTCGGGTTGTGGATTGGCGAGGGTTGGCGAGGATTGGCGAGGATTGGCGAGGATTGGCGCGGGTCGATGGAGGAATGAGGAACAGAGGAGGAATGGTGCGCGGCAGAGGCACGAGACCGGGCTGGAATATAGGGCGGGAAGAAGAAGAGAAGACGAAAAGACGACGATGCCGATGAAGCAGATGAAGCAGATGAAGCAGACCAAGCAGACCAAGCAAAACAAGCAAGCAGACCGAGCAGACCAAATCAAATGCAGAGCAGACGCGAGACTGGATAACAACAAGGGGGGAGAAAAAGAAAAGTCAGACAAGGACGACAAGGACTACAGAAAACGCCCCAACGACAACAGTGACAGACAGGCAGACAGACAGACAGACAGACAAGTTCGGTCAAGTCTGGTCAGTTTTTTTTTTTGTTTTTGTTTTTTTTTGTGGACATGGGATGCATCTGTGGGATGCAAGTGGCCTTGGGAACGACTTGGCGGTCCCGACTTGCGTGGTAGCGCGTTCAGCAGGAGCGCAGATAAATTGGACCGCCCACTTCAAATGCACTTTAATGCACGACCAATGCAGCTCAATACGCCTTAATGCACAGTTACAGCACGCTTTTCAACGCTTTTCAACGCACCAGACGCCAGACACACTTCAATGGCCCAGTGAGGCCGGGACGTGGGAAATTGCAGCAAGCGGGCTCCGTCGATGTTCTTTTTTGTTGTTGCTGTGTTGTTTTTTACTTTTTTGTTTTTTGTTTTTTGTTTTTTCTTTTTCCTTGTGCTCGGATTACAATGACATGTTTTGATTCTCGAGTATGATTACATGTATGAGCCCATGTATGCTTATTCGCCCATTGGCTGGTCGCCTCCCCCCCCCTGCTGGCCTGGCGGCGGACGGCGGACGGCGGACGGCTGACGGCTTGACTGGACGACATCGACCGACTCAGTCCGACCAGGCCAGACCGACCAGCCGACAGGCTGTCCAGTGTCCAGTGTCCAGTGTCCAGTCAATGTCCAGTTAATGTCCAGTTAATGTCCAGTTAATGTCCAGTTAATGTCCAGTTAATGTCCAGTTTCTAGGACGTATTTACAAACAAGGTGGAAGGGGAAGGGCGATTGGGGTCGCCGTTGGATCGCGGCTGCAGGGATGTGCATCGAATGGGCCTGTCCGGTGGAACTCTGCTATCAGGAGCGGTGCAGCGCATACAGACTTGCTGCACACTGACTTGCTGGCGGCGGACGATTCGGGATATGGGATTTGGGCATGGAGACTGGAGGATGGATTGAAGCCGGGAGGCCGTGAGGCCGTGAGACCGTGAGGCCGTGAGACCGTGAGGCCGTGAGGCCGTGAGGCCGTGAAGGCAGGCCGCGAGTCGTGTCTGGCGGCTGCATGCTGCGTACCAGTGCACAAAATCAACAAACAAGCAAGCAAGCAGCAAGCATGTGGCGAGCTTGCATCGACAACGGCGCCGGCGGCGGCGGCAGGAGCAGCAATAGTAACAGCGGCGGCAGCAGCAATAGCCACCAGGCAACAAAAGCAACAACAAAAACAACAGCAACCACCACCACTACAATAACAACAACAGTGGACATGTCGCACCGGCGCAGCTGAACACCTGCAAGGCACCTGCCAATCACCGTCCAGTCTCCACACCCGCGCACCTGCACAGCTGTCTGGTCTGGTCTGATGCAGAAACCTGCAAAGCCGCGGCCTTGCTCCTTCCTCTTCCTCTGGTCGTGCTCGTCACCTACACCGGCGCCAGACCTTTAGCAATCGTTAGCACGCTCTAGCATATCCTAGCACAAGCTTAGCACCGCTTGGCGCCCAACACACTCCCAGATGCTTTGATGCCATGTGCCTGCCTGTGTTGTGGTCTGGTCAACGGCCAGTGGGCAACAACTCGACGACTCACGAGTCGCAGGTCTCCTTACAGAGTCTCACACAGTCTCCCACGCAGTACCCCACACAGTCTCTCACACAGTCCCCTCAGTCCTCACACACCGGCCCATGGCCCTTACAGAACCAATCGACGACGACGTCGGCTTGCCGAACGGATGCCACCAGCCGACTGGACGCGCTCCTCAAACATTGGATGGCAGAGCAAAACCGCGCAGGCAGTCACTTGCCAACTAGGTACCTGGTGTCACACTGTCGCCAGATGCATCATGGATGCATGTGCTGGGTAGGTAGTAGATACTTCGACTACCACCCACCTGCCCAGGTACGTGCAGGTACTTGTGCATGGGGGGTCCTCACCCGCGCTAGTCCCGACCCGTCCTCACATATCGACATGTTCGCAATAGCCATGCTCTCCACCATCATCACCCATCATCAAGATTCACCACCAGCATCAATGAGATCAATTGGGCTGCCAGCAACTTCAGCGGCCTCCGGTCTTCCGTCGTCCCTGTCCTCCTTCCTTCCCTTGCCTTATTATACGACAAGCTAGCATGCGACGCTTTCGGCGAAGCCCTGCGCTTCTTTCTTTCTAGCCGAACCAGATCGGCTTAAAGCGCCGCCTGGGCTGGGCATCCCTGCAAAACGCTGTCTCATCCCAAGACTTGACTTGTTTTTTATGATTCTTGTATTTTCACTTTTTATTTTTATGTTTATTTTTTTCTTGTTTTCTCTCTTTTTTGTGTGTATGTGTGTTATTTATTTTTTAAATTCTAATTGTTTTTTTTTGTTTTTGTTTTTTCCTCCTCCTCTCCTCTTTATTCGTTCCATCGTCCTCTCCATCAATGCATCTGTGCATTTGTGCATGTGGGGGAGCCGCCGGTCAAGGTCAATCGCATGCATCTGCAAGTAAAAGCACGGCGCTTTCCCCCATGCTTTTCATCCCAATCAACCAACCAACTCACCTCTATCCGTTTCATCAATTGACCTGTCAGGGCCCAGCTCGCCTCGCCCGCCCTATAAAAAGGCACCAAGCCAACAGAATGCATAAAAAAAGATACGGAGGGGGGACGAGGGGGGGAACCTGGCCGGCCGGCCGCATCATCTGGGATGGGAAACGCCCGAACCCCACGATCAAAATTTTGACAAATGCGTGCCCTGTCTGGACTGGTTGGCTTTAATTTACCCCGGCCCACCAGTATTTTTTTTTTTTTTTGGTTGTTGTTTGTCTTATTTTTCCTTTTTTATATTTTCTTGTCTTTTCTTTTCTTATTTCTTTTTCTTTTCTTTTTTGCCGCAACACTTGCTGACGCGCAGCACCATGTCTTCAGCCGCAAGGGGGAGAGTTCTGGCCTGTTTAATGAGTCCGCCCTGACAACCAAAAAGGAAAAATAAAGATAGTCGAAAAAACGCCTTGCATTGCTCAATGTCTGATCACGCTGTCTCCGGTCGAGAGACATCATCTTGTGGCACAATGGTTGTGACGAAACCAGGAGTCCACAAGGCGCCACGACGGGGGGTTTCCGCCGCCGCCCCAGGCCAGCCAGGCCAAGGCCAGTCAATCTAGCGCGAGATTGTGTGTCCAGGATTTCTGTTCTGGACCACACCAGAACCTTTTTCGATGGCGGCTACGTGCACGGGATGCGCTTTTTCCTCCTTTCCGACCTCATGATTGGCTGGATTGCCACCTTGGTCTCTGTCTTGTCTTGCCCGTTGACGTCAGCGTAGTACTCTGCTCCCGCTCCCACGTTGGCGTCTTGTTGAGGCTTTTCGTATCCGGTTATGGATATGGATGTGGATGTGGATGTGGATGTGGATGTGGGAAGCGGTGGTTGTTGTTTCTTTTAAACCTTAATTAATCGAGCGTTGTGGTTGTTTGTTTGTTTTCTTTGGTCTTAATTTTCGTTTTTATTTTTCAGTTTCATAATTGATATTTTCACTGAAATCCCTCGTGTTTTTTTTTTCACACCCGTTGCTTTCCGTTAAACTTAAAGTCAATCCTGTACTACCTTTTTTCTCCCGTCTTATTCTCTTCCCTGTCTTGGTATTCGCCACATGACTCGACGATATAATAAGAAGAAGAGAAGAGGAGAAAAGAAAACAAAAATATAAAGAGAAAAAAAAAGCTAAAAAGAAACGAAACGAAACGAAAAGCCTATACACTATGCTACAACTTCAACCTCCGCCAAGCATGCAATGCAATCTCGCCCACAGACCAACCAGATATGAAACCCGATTTCTCAACACCCACCCTGCCGCCTCCCCCCCCCCCCCCCAGCGCGAGCGCCACACCTTTCCCACCTTCCCATCTGTGTTGTTTATCCCGTCGATCGCCCCCTGACTGCATTGCATGTACGACAAGTGAGTCCCATCCATACAACATGTTCACGGGGGGTAACACCATCGATCTCAATCGCCGTTTGTGACACCACCCGGTCTCGTAAATGCCTTCTGAGTCTTTTTGTGCCTGCCTATTGTCATGTTGTACCGTATATGGGTATGTGCGCATTGTATGTATGTTCACATGGACGTATCCAATGCGGTCTGGACGCCTTATTGGAGTTTCTTTTTAGTATTTTCTCTTTTTTTTTCGGTTTTGGTAATTTCTCCTCCTCTTCTTTTCTTTTGCCATCTTCTTTCTTCCAAGACAGGTATATCGCAAGCGCTCCACATACTGGGTAGAATTACCCCGTTCGGCCTTCGGACATGGTACCCGCCGGGGACTAGGCAGGGAAGCGTGGTTGGTCTGGGTGATTTTCTCATTATAGGATTATTCTTATTCTTATTTCCTTATTTTATTTTATTCCGCGGGAAATCGAACGGCCCTGCCCGGGATCGTATTTTCTGCGCATGTCCATCTGTTTATGACCTGCTCTAGGACGCAATTAGCACTTCCAAATCCGAGTTTTGGGGTGTTTATTTATTTATTTATTTTTTAACTTTTCGTGTTTTCTCATTTTCCGTCAAAAACACTCGTCTATGAAAACACAGTTGGAACTTGGTGTCCGGGTCCATGCCCTTGTTTCATGACCCCATTACACAGACCGCTCGCTCACCTTGGTCCCGTGGCACCGAGTTTCAATGTTCTTTCATCCATCTTCCGACGGCCCAGCTACATACATTTACGTACCCGCACCGAGGTGGTTGTCATGTACGGACGCAGCTGGCGTAAGATTCCGAGAGGGGCAGAAAAGAAAAGAATGGTATTCGAGTGTCTACCATGGTTCCAATGTGTCGAGAAATTACAGAGAGAGTCAGGGGAGTGGGGGGAGAGAGGATCGTACCACGGGTGACGAGACTCTGACTGTGGTTGTGCGAAAGCACGCGATGGCGCCCGTCTGCATTTGTCAATTGTGTGTGGTGGGTGAGAAAAGCGAACTGATGATAGGACACGTCAGAGTTGCCTGCCCTGACGTTTTCGTCCCCAGACTCCCAGAGCTTCGGAATCATGCTGTGCCACAGGCTTGCGTTCCCGTACCGAATTCGGCTCGGGGCTATTAGCATCGCGAGTTTTGTTCGGGCTGGTTCAGTCGTGTGTGACATCATGTACGTGCTGGGCTTTTCAATCAAGCTGCGCATCAGCAAGATGGGGGAGCTGCCTCCTCTTTCTTTTCGTTCCCGTTCTTGTCTATTCCTATTTTTTCACTTGATTTTCTTTTTCTTTTTTTTTCTCTAATCCCTGTCAACATTGCCCAACACCCAGCTCGGAACACATGACAGGAGAGTCCGGTTGGTAAGACAACCAGAAAGAACATGGCTGGCTCGAATTTCCCACCACGGATGAATGAATGAACAATGACATCTGTGCTGGAATGAAATGTTCAAAGTTTCCAATTGTCCCCGGGGCCAACTCACCAGCCCCCCTTGTCCCGGGGCCCAAAGAAATTCCTCCCCGATTTTCCTTCTTTCTCTTTCAGAATCACAAACAATTGGCCGCACCAGGCTGGCTGGCAGCCAGCAGATCAGCAGACGTCCTTCTTTTTCCAATCCCATTTGTTTTCTCCACCCCCGCCTTTTCTTTGGCTGCCCCTTTCAACCTTGTATTTTTTTTTCCCCCCTTCTTCGTTCTTCCTTTTGGCGGTCAACCAGTTTTTGGCTGACAAGCTGCCCAAGCCACTGCCGCTTTTTCCGTCCAGCTGACAAGATGGCACGATGCCAAAGTATTCCTGTCCCCTCCTCAAGGGCGGAGAAAAGGGCCAAAATACGAGTGTGTCTATGTTAACCGGTTTTTTTTTTTTTTTTTTTTTTTTTTTAAAAAAAAAAAATTCCACCTTGATATTTTCCCCCTCCATGCACAAAAGACAGAAACATGCAAAACACCCACGGCTGGCAAAACGCATAACATCTCTCCACATGAGACGAATTCTGCTTGTCATTCCTACGTCAATGCTGCGGACGAGCGGCAGGCAGATCCAAGCCAGATCCAGCTCGTCGCTCCAGAGTCCTCAGTCCAGCCTGCTCGATGATGGGCGCCGGGCGGTGCGGGGGCGCAGACGCAACCTCCGATCCCTGACCAGGGTTGGGGGGGGGGGGGGATGGTTGTATGTGCGAATTGCGTCGGGCTTCTCTACCGTCCGTCCGTCGTATTCCGTACTGTTACTAAGGAGGTCTACGGGGTCTACGGGTAGCCGGTGGGAGAGAGAAAGACCCTCTGAGTGGACTTTTTGAGGGGAAAAGGGGGCTCACGATGCCGCCGAGCCCGAGTCGCACGCATCCTGATTCCTGACCGCCAATGGCCGTGCTGTCGGGACATGGACATACTTGGTACTGTGTACTTAGTAGTAGGGAGTTGTCGGTGCAGTGGACGCCAGTCGATGCCAAGCGGATTCTGGAAGGCGTCCCGGTCCGATGACGTGTTTTTCTTGTTGCCATCAGTTGCTATCATTCTATTGGAAAACCCCCCGCGAGAATACGTCGGAGGACGCGGCCCCAGGAGGCCCTGGCAGGTGGCATGGCCGTGATGAGCAGGTTCACTTCATCGGCAACACGATTGTACATTCATGTACATATACAAGTACATGCGGTATGGAAATAGGCGCGTGTGTCTGTTTGGATTCGTGAACCATAGACCCTTCGGCAACTTCGTCAAGGAGATTCCACAGGTGATGCTCAGCCCACTGCTCCGGGTGACGAATGGGGGCTACATGCAGTCTGGACAATCCGTCGCTGACTCGGTGAATGGACATGCGCTGAAAAGGCAACTCGGGGCGTTGGTCGATCAAAAATTGCCCGTTGAGGCGGCCGCATCGCTCACATGGTACGGAATCCGGAGGGGACGGGATGGACGGTCAGCATGCTTATTGGGCTTGAGTGGCCCTCGGTGCATTGGAGCGCAAAGACGAGGCGGCAAAGTCCAGTCTGCAAAAGGATTGCCGCTTTCCTACCTGCGTGTTTTACATGGAGTACGTATAGGTACAAATCGTGCGTACAGACTCGGGTACTTTTTGACATTTCGCCATACAGATCTGGTGCCAAGCATGTGGGTGGCTACTTGTGACCCACTGCACACTGGTAAATGGTAAATGGCTTCAAATGTTGTCATATTCCCATCCACTGTTCATGACATGACGTATCGCCGGTCCATCAAAAGTCGTCCACCGATGATGCACGTAAGCGACTACCCCTCGTTGAGCACCCAGCCTGAAGCATGAACATGAACATCATCAGCCACTCGACTCGGGCGATTGAGGCTCATTGGAAACAACCCCCCTGCACCAATCAAGTGTGGTCTGGTTTATTTTTAATTTTTGCCTCTAGACCCCATCGTTTTGCTTTTTCGCTAACGCAGTATGCTGCCTTGTTACAGCCTTGAGACGACAAAGCCCTTTTGGCTGCATGGCAGGGTCTTTTGAGGACGCGGGGGTTCAAGGGTTCAAGGCCAGAGATGCCGTCATGTCCATGTATTATTCCTCATCCCATCTTTCAGACCTGGATACACGGGGCTTTTTTTTTTCTGTCAACCTCTTGGCTCCATTCGCGCATCATGCCAATCAGCTGGCTGATCCTCTTCCCCTCCTTATCCCCCTTTCCCCCTTCCCCCCTTTCCCCTTCATCAAGTAGCCTCATGTCCTTGGGACGCATGGGGCCCTTCCCAGTCATTGTCTCGTGTTGGCGTCGCGCTATGCTCCATCTGACGCTCTGTATCGCGAAATTGACGCGTCAATTCCGACCAGCCATGGATGGTATGTGATTGGGTCTGTCTTTTCTCTTTTCTCCCATTCCGTCCATCGTCGGGCCAGATCAGAACCTCTGTCCACTACGAAGCACCAATGGGACCGACCACCAGCCGCAGAACAGCGTGCCTATCGAGCGCCATCTGGTGCCCGGTGGGCTTTGCTCCCGAGACAAGAGTGGTGTCTCTGTTCTCGTCCTGCTGATATTTGATCTTGTTGGGCTTTTGATTTGTTGTATCTGGCCTTTGACATCAGACAATAAGCGACGTCACTTCCAAGTCCTGTGGAATGACGAATATCTGATACGCAGAGCACGCAGAGCAACGGAGACATGTCACTAGCCGCTCGTGTTTGTGCGGTGTGTGTTTCAACACCGGTCGTGACGTGGTTGGCCGGGAGGGGTGGGCGGTAAACTGTAATAAGGCTGACGGACAGGTTCGATTCGAAGCGAGTCCGTTTTATCCGCAAGTGTTGCAAACTTCAGTGGGCGCATCTTGTTTGGTTAACGGGTACGAGGGAAAATGAGGAGCCGTCCTTGTGAATCAATACTTGTGCGGTGTGGATTTGTGAATCTGCCCAAGTTTTGGGTGATTTTGGGTATCGTGGTATAGGTTAGGTCAGCAGACACTAGCATTTTCATTATCATCGACTCAAGAACCAACTGTGCTGAATTGCCGTGGCCCAGACGATGGTTTTATGGTGCAATTGATGGGGAATGTTCACATTGACACATTTGGGCTTTTTGGTAGCGACAGACTTGTCGCATCATGCTTGGAGGTGGCAAGCTTGAATGACGCACTGCTTGTTCTAGATACCAGGTACTACTTGGGGAATATGTTGTATGTGTCTGGCATACATGTGCCCCCTTCGTACCAACACACCATAGACACAAGAACCACCTCCATGACATTCAAAATAGCCGAATGCATCAATTTTGTCAGGATTCGAACACAAAATCATTTATTCTAACAATTGATACCAGCAAGAAGCAGCTACATCCACGATCTACCCTGGACTGAGTTTGCGCGATCCGGACCGAAACGGGCCGCCATCAGACCCCACCCATCGTCGTCGTTATGTCGGCTGGCGGAGCATTCACGGCCGCAAAACTCCAGGTTTCAGCATGGCATTCTGCGATCTATACTGGACTGCCACCATCACTCATCGATACCACTCTCCAGTTGGAGGGCCGCCTAGATTACGAGGCCGAGAATAGATAGTGCAGCTCGAGTTCCAAAAGGGGACACAGCCCATCGTCGGGACCCCAGGAATTAAAAAAAAAAAAAAATACCGGCGCAGTCGCCCGTCACATATACAACAGGCCCCGACAATGGAGGCTGATATCAGAGCCGTGCTTCCCAATATCGACCCGGTCGTCTCCGACTACTCCGTCGGTTACCTGACACACGCCTCAACCGCATGGACCGACGAAGATGAAGCGAGCGGCCTCTCACCGCTGAACGAGGCTGCCGCCGCCATCACCGACCTGCTCCTGTCGGCATCCGGAGAATTCAACTCCAGCGTCGAAGAGAAAGTCAAGCAACTCGTGGAGAAATGGGTCGACAAGTATGCCGAAGCGAACGGCGGCCAGAGATCAGGGCCGTCCATCGTGAAGCGTCTGGACCAGACCATCCAGGTCAGCAGTCAGCGCAACATGTCGTCAACCCTGGCCGTTGCCACTGGTGGCGTCGACCTCGAGTCTGCCAACGCCCGAAAAGTCGAGTCCAAAGTCGATCGAAAGAAGCTGGAAAAGGCCGAGCGTAAAATCGCCGCCAAGCAACAGAAGAAGACGTTCAAGACGGTCGAATACGAGGCCTCTCGGTTGCTCGATCTTCCAGAGGATACCCAGTCATATGAGGAGTTCTACATGGCTGTCAATCCTCTGCAGATTGGCAATACTGGAGCCAACAAAACCAAGGATATCAAGCTGGATAACATTGACGTGTCGATTGGTGGAACCAGAATTCTCACGGACACAACACTCACGCTGGCATATGGTCATCGGTATGGTTTGGTTGGTAACAACGGTGTGGGTAAATCGACCTTGTTGCGAGCATTGTCGCGAAGAGAAGTCGCCATTCCTACTCACATTTCCATTTTGCACGTGGAACAAGAGGTATGAAATCTAAAAAAAAAAGAAGAAACAGAACATTCCCCCCCCCCCCTTTTTTTTTTTTTTTTTTTTTGTAAAATGGCGGTGCTGATGACCTATATAGCTTACCGGAGATGATACTCCCGCTATTCAGGCTGTGCTTGACGCAGATGTTTGGCGCAAGGTTCTTCTCAAAGAGCAAGATGTAAGTGTTGGAAAACTACGACCACGAAACACAAATGAGGACACACACGTATATATATATACTGACATAATGGAAAATAGGAACTCACTGCCGCCCTGGCAGATCTGGAAGCTCGCCGTGCTCCGCTCGCCGACACATCTGCTGACGCTGCCAAGCTCGATCTTGAAAAGGAAACCAAAGATGGCAAACTGGGAGACATTCAAGCAAAGCTGGCCGAGATGGAATCCGACAAGGCAGAATCAAGAGCGGCAAGCATTCTCGCCGGTCTTGGATTTTCAGCCGAGAAACAACAAAATGCCACCAAGACTTTCTCTGGTGGTTGGAGAATGCGTCTAGCACTTGCGCGTGCTCTGTTCTGCGAACCTGACTTGCTCTTGCTCGACGAACCGTCCAACATGTTGGACGTCCCATCCATTACCTTCTTGTCGCAGTATCTGCAAGGCTATCCCAGCTCCGTGCTCGTGGTTTCTCACGACCGTGCATTCCTGAATGAGGTCGCCACGGATATCATTCACCAACACTCGGAGCGACTCGACTACTACCGCGGCGCAAACTTTGACTCCTTCTACGCAACTCGTGAGGAGAGAAAGAAGATTGCCAAGAAGGAGTACGAGAACCAGATGGCCCAGAGAGCCCACCTGCAGGCCTTCATTGACAAGTTCCGGTACAACGCGGCCAAGTCATCCGAAGCACAGTCTCGTATCAAGAAGCTGGAAAAGATGCCCGTGCTTACGCCACCGGAAGCAGATTACAGCGTCAAATTCACGTTCCCGGACGTCGAGAAGCTCTCACCACCCATCATCCAAATGTCCGAAGTCACATTCGGCTACACAAAAGACCAACCTTTATTACGCAATGTCGACTTGGACGTTCAGCTAGACTCCCGCATTGGCATCGTTGGTCCCAACGGTGCGGGTAAAACTACAGTTCTCAAGCTGCTCATCGGCAAGTTGGAGGTCACGTCCGGTCTCGTCACGGCCCATCCAAGACTCCGCATCGGCTTCTTTGCACAGCACCACGTGGATGCATTGGACTTGACCGTCAGCGCCGTCAGCTTCATGGCCAAGACATATCCCGGCCGAACGGACGAAGAGTACAGAAGGCAGCTCGGAGCATTCGGTATCACTGGCACGACTGGTTTGCAGAAGATGGCTTTGCTGTCTGGTGGTCAGAAATCCAGAGTGGCATTTGCTTGCCTGGCCCTCACGAACCCTCACATTCTTGTGCTCGACGAACCGTCCAATCATCTGGATATTGAGGCCATGGATGCCCTGGCAGATGCCCTGAGGGCGTTTCAGGGCGGCGTTCTCATGGTCTCCCACGACGTCACCATGCTGCAGCTGGTGTGCACGTCGTTGTGGGTGTGCGATAAGGGCACGGTTGAGAAGTTTGACGGTGACGTGCAGGCTTATAAGAAGAAGATTTCGGCCCAGGCCGATGCGGCCGGCGTGGTGAAGGCGCATTAGGACGTACACACATACTCGGGTTAATAGTAGATAGTAGATAGGGTACCTACCTACCTAGGCGGACATATGATGATGAATACCGTCTTGTTCAGGTCCATTCTGCCGATCATGACGTGTGGCCCTTTCTGTGTCTGTTTGGTTTGAGCTCATGATCTCTGGCTTCGAATTGCTTCCCCATGCCACAGTTTGCCAGTATCTGTACGTGATGGTGAAAGTGACAAGATTGCTTTCTTATTTTTCGTGACTTCTCTGGCCGCTGGCCCCAGCCGTGTTTTGTGACACCAGCCACGACGGTATGTGCCTTTCGACCACCCCCTCGTTGGAGAAGAGAAAAACATGAGAATTGATGCCCCTCGAAGCCACCGAGGCACAGAGGCACATTGGCACAGCCAGTCAGCACGCGGTGCCTGAGATGGCGGCCTTTCCATATCGAGCAATGCACAGACCACATTGGCCTGGTGCGTAAACAAGCGAAAGTGGTGGCCCCGCACCTGCTCTTCTCACTGCCAGCTGCCAGCCCCAGTCTGGCGGTGAATCCCTTTTTCCAATTCGTCTCCAACAAAAAATCAACACCTCCGCGCCCCCCCGGCTTGATCCTCGACTGATTCCATACATTCCCACCTTCTGCCGGATCGTGAAGCTCGACCAGACTCTCGTCATCCTCGTGCAGCGTCTTTTCTCCCGCCCAATCTCTCAGACTTCTTCCGTTTTGTCAACGATAAATCGCCAAAATGCGTGAGATTGTAAGTCAAACCGTCTCGCTGTGTTTGCCCAAGAGGGGGGAAAGGGGGGAAGTTTGTTCCCTCCCTACTCGACGCGTTCCAAGCGCTGAGCCCCTGATTTTGTCACCCCGCCGTGCATATCCCACATCTTGCAGGCTCGACGAACCATCGTTGTTGGGGACAAATTGAGATCAAACCAATTCGTTTGTTGATTTTTTTTTGTTTCTTCACCTTGGCTAACCTCTTTCTTTCTTTGTATTCTTTTCCCTTCAAATAGGTTCATCTTCAGACCGGTCAGTGCGTAAGTAACGAAATCTATCGGCATCGAATGGCATGAAAACAAACTAGAGACTCACTTCTTTCGACAGGGTAACCAAATTGGTGCTGCTTTCTGGCAAACCATCTCTGGCGAGCACGGCCTCGACAGCAATGGTGTTTACAACGGCACTTCGGAGCTCCAGCTCGAGCGTATGAGCGTCTACTTCAACGAGGTGCGTAACGACGATGAAAGAATTCTTCTCTCCACACAACTCCCTACATGTTGTCGTTGTGGAAAACGATGAGATGGCAAGGAATGCATGCAAAAGCAATTTGTACAAAATGCTAAACTACGCGATAGGCCTCTGGCAACAAGTATGTTCCTCGTGCTGTCCTCGTCGATCTGGAGCCCGGTACCATGGATGCCGTTCGTGCTGGTCCTTTCGGTCAGCTTTTCCGCCCCGACAACTTCGTCTTCGGTCAGTCTGGTGCCGGAAACAACTGGGCCAAGGGTCACTACACTGAAGGTGCTGAGCTGGTTGACAATGTCCTTGACGTTGTTCGTCGCGAGGCTGAGGGATGTGACTGCCTTCAGGGTTTCCAGATCACCCACTCTCTTGGTGGTGGTACCGGTGCTGGTATGGGTACCTTGTTGATCTCCAAGATCCGCGAGGAATTTCCCGACCGAATGATGGCCACTTTCTCAGTCGTTCCCTCCCCCAAGGTCTCGGACACCGTCGTCGAGCCCTACAATGCCACTCTCTCCGTTCACCAGCTCGTTGAGAACTCGGACGAGACCTTCTGTATCGATAACGAGGCTCTGTACGATATTTGCATGCGTACTCTGAAGCTGTCCAACCCCTCTTACGGTGACCTGAACTACTTGGTCTCCGCCGTCATGTCTGGCGTCACCACCTGCCTGCGTTTCCCGGGTCAGCTGAACTCTGACCTGCGTAAGCTGGCCGTCAACATGGTTCCTTTCCCTCGTCTGCACTTCTTCATGGTCGGATTCGCTCCCCTGACCAGCCGCGGTGCCCACTCCTTCCGCGCCGTTAGCGTTCCTGAGCTCACTCAGCAAATGTTCGACCCCAAGAACATGATGGCTGCTTCCGATTTCCGAAACGGTCGCTACCTCACATGCTCCGCCATCTTGTAAGTGCAACCGCGAAATGAAAAAAAAAAAAGAAAAGAAAGTCTTGATTTTAGTGAAAGTAATAGTGCCACAACGACTGACATGACTGAATTTTCACAGCCGTGGCAAGGTCGCTATGAAGGAGGTCGAGGACCAGATGCTTAACGTACAGAACAAGAACTCGTCCTACTTTGTTGAGTGGATCCCCAACAACATTCAGACTGCTCTCTGCGCCATTCCTCCCCGTGGCCTCAAGATGTCTTCTACCTTTATCGGTAACTCCACCTCGATCCAGGAGCTCTTCAAGCGTGTTGGTGAACAGTTCACTGCCATGTTCCGTCGCAAGGCTTTCTTGCACTGGTATACTGGCGAGGGTATGGATGAGATGGAATTCACTGAGGCTGAGTCCAACATGAACGATCTTGTTTCCGAATACCAGCAGTACCAGGATGCTGGTATCGACGAGGAAGAGGAGTATGATGACGAACCTCCTGCTGAGGACCTGGAGTAAAGGGACCGCCGAGTTATTTGCACTCCGTCATTGTAGCTATATTCGATCCGTAAGGAAGGTCTGAACGAGGTTTTAAAACAAAGAGCCCGTTTTTAGCGACTGTGCCCCCGCCTTAGAAGCATTGTCCACCGTGTATAAAAACATATAGCCACGAGGAAAGCTCTGGTATATCAATTAATATATTTAGAGAGGAAACCGTGTATGGCGCAATTGACGCTTGTTATGTATCTGTCTGGTCATTACAATGCGTATGTGAGAAGTAACAGAAGTTGATCAGAAGAAGCTCGTGATTCTGGGGTTGAGTTCAAGCAAGCGCCAGGGGTGCACGTGATTGCATGACTAAGCAGCCAAAAAGTGGACGGGATGTGTGTGTGTCGAGGCCGACCTTGAAGAATAATAAGTGGCACCTCGAGACGAAGAAGGCCTCCCTCATCCATTGCGTTGGCAGAAGAAGGCAAACGCAATGGCCTCCAAATTGGTCCCTAATCGCGGCGGGCTGATGGGCCACGTTCTGCGCTCGTCGACCTCGTCGTGCTGGGGTGCGGCCCTGCCCGGATTCCTCGTGCCAGCGTGGCAGAGGCAGAGGCAGAGGCAGACGACGCCACGGCAATTTTGCACGACGACGGAGCGACCTTCGAAGCTGGGTCGCACGCCCATTACGATTCCGCCGGGCGTGGAACTCTCGATGAGCGATTTAAAGACGGTCCGGATCAAGACTTCGTATAAACCTGCGCTGAAGAGGACTATTAATGTGAAGGGGCCGTTGGGTAAGTCTATGGGTGGAATTATGGATTTTCTGGACGTGTGGTAGGGGATGAAGTTTTTGAAATTATTTTTTTTGTCGAAAGAAGAAGAAAAAAAAAGGAAAAGGAAAGGAAAAAAAGATGAGACAAAAGAAAAAGGAAACAGAAGATAAAAAAAAACAAAAAAAAACATCTACACTACTATATGTCCTGACACAACACGTACTGATGTCTTTTTTTTTCATTACCAGGAGAATTAAATCTCGATGTGCCTGAATTCGTGAGCCTGCGGCAGGATTTGGAGAACAAGACGGCGCTGTTGAGTGTTGAGGATGCGAATATCAAGGACCAGCAGATGATGTGGGGTATGTTTTCATGAACCTGTCCATGATGATTGATTACTCCTGTCCTATTTCCCACGGAAAAAAAAAGAAAAAAAAAATCCCCACGAGGACTCGAAAATACCCAGACAATCTTGTACATACTCACACCCCCCTTTAGGAACTTCATGGTCCTACCTGAACAACTACGTAATGGGCGTGTCAGAAGGCCACACCGCGATTCTGCGCCTGGTGGGCGTGGGATACCGAGCGAGCGTAGAACGCCGCGCCGCAAAGGAGCAGTATCCTGGCCAGAAGTTTCTGTGTCTGAAGCTGGGGTTCACGCATCCGATTGAGGAGCCGATTCCGCGGGGCGTGACGGTGACGACGCCGTCCCCGACGAGGGTGTTGCTGGAAGGGACGGACCGGGAGGCGATTATGTCGTTTGCGGGGACGGTGAGGATGTGGCGGCCGCCGGAGCCGTATAAGGGGAAGGGGGTGTTTATTAACGATGAGACTATCAAGTTGAAGCAAAAGAAGATCAAGTAGTTTTTTCTTTTTCTTTTTCTTTTTTTTTTCACGCTGAAGAAAATACTGGGGAAAGGAACAAGGGGGAATGAATGGACGTATGGACGGATGGGGAAAGGTTGAAGAAGAGGCCAAACTACCGCTGTGCTGGCTGGTGGTATTGCAGCGTGGATGGGATGCATATAGATGTACTATTATTTCATGATACCGATACGGGGCTTTGTCGTGCAGGGTTGTACTTGGGGTGGGTGTTATGAAAGGGGTATTTATTATTTATGAAAAGGGAAAAAAGGTTTCATATAAATAGAGAAACTCGACTTGTTGTAATTTTTTCGTTTTTTATTTCTTCATTCGTTTTTATCTTCAGAATCAATCTCTAATACCTCCTGCACAGCCTGCAGAACCACATGATGCACCCCCAACGGCGCAGCCACCACACCGGTATTCTCGGCCAGGGTCCTCCCGACGCCGAAATCCAGCCGCTTGCCATGAATGTCGGTGACGTGGCCGCCCGATTCCCGCACAATGAGATCGCCGGCGGCGTGGTCCCAAATCTTCTCCTGGTAGGTGGCCTTGACGGGCAGGCGCAGGTAAATGTCGCCGGCGCCGCGGGCGATGGACCCGTACTTGGCCTGGCTGTCCATGCGGACGCTGGGCTCTGTGATGCCGAGCTTGCGCGCAATGGCGGCCTGGTCGCCGTGGGAGGAGTGGCCTGCCTCGACGGACTCGCAAAAGGTGGCGCCGGCGAGGTGGTCGATGGGGCGCATGCCGATGGGTTTGGCCTGGGGGGAGAGGGCGCCGGTGGTGAGGGGGCGGGAATCGGCGCCCTTGTGCTCGACGGCCGAGAAGAGGACGCCTCTGTTGTTGTTGTTGTTGTTGTTGTTGTTGTTGTTGTTGTTGTTGTTGCTGTTGCTGGTTTCGTTGTCATGGTTGCGGTCGTTGGAGGACGACCCGACGTCGGCGGTGAGGCGCGCGGCATCGTCGACGGACAGATTCGGACAGCCCAGCACCCCGACGCGGACGTGGCCGTCGACCATGAGGCCCAGGCAGACGGCGTACTGGCCGCCGCGGAGAAAGCCCTTTGTGCCGTCAATGGGGTCAATGGTCCAGATGCGGCCCTCGCGACCGCCGGGGCTGTTGCCCGCGTCAATGAGGTCGAGCATCGAGTCGGCGTCGCGGACGGACCCGCCGAGAATGTCCCTCTCGGCGGACTCGTCGTCCAGCTTGGTCTCCCGGACGAGCTGCCAGACCGTGTCGCGCAGATGGGCGTCGGCCCTCAGCGGCGCGGCCTCCTCCTCGGCGACGATGGCATCGTCGGGGAAGTTGTGCCGCAGGGCGGCGATGATGAGGGCCTGGGCGCCAAAGTCGCCAATGGTGACGGGGGACTTGTCGTTCTTGTCGAGGGTGCCCTTGGCCTTTTCGCGGAAGACGCGCTGGGTGAGGAGGGTGGCGCGCTGGACGGCCAGCTGGGCGACTTGGAGTTCGCGCGTGTACGACGGGCTGGTGACCATGATGATGGGGGTGAGGTTTTTGGGGTTGAGGTGGTTGGACAGGTGGGCGAGACGTCGACGGGGAGTGACGAGGTGGTGGGAGAGATGCGTGAGCAGCGCCAGGGCGGAGGAGAAGATGGCGACGGCGACGACGACGACGGGATGGTGATGACGGGATGGTGATGACGGGAAGCTGTATGTCAAGCTGGACGGATGGAGAGCTGCTCGATATGTCACTGCGCGGTTTTTGCTGCAAGCTAGCTCAGAGCTGCACGTGGCGTCCAGGTTGAAAACGGACCCCACTTGGCGACCCGCAGTCAACGTTTAAGGGGAAAAAAAAAAAAAAAAAAAAAAAAAAAAAAAAAAAAAAGAAAGCCAACATGAAACTTGAAAGCGTCCAACTCCCCAAACCCGTGCTCCTTTCCATTGTGCGCAAAACCGCATCCCTTTTGCCTCGCACATTCAACGCCACGTCTATTCGCCCGCCTAGCACCGCCTTCTCAACTTCAAGAGCGCAGGGCAGGACAGCTCAGCTCACCCCAGCAATCCCGTCGACGAAGAGCAGCAGACCACGCCACCTCCCGTTTCCATGAGATAGAGGCGAAAACAAAACGAATCGAGAAAAGACAACCGAGCACCGTTCGAGAGAGAAAGAGAGAGAAAACGAAAAAAAAAAAAAAGAACAAACCCACCAGCTCTCAAATGGCCCAACCCGCCCGCCTCCGCTCCCTCTACCGCTCCCTCCTCCGCGAACTCCCCCCCCGTCCCGTCCTCGCCTCCCCCCGATCACACCTCCACGACCGGCTGCGCGGGTGCCTCTCGTCCCCGTCCGGCGGAGTTCCCACTCTCGCCGAGGCAGAGCAACTGGTCACGTACTTGCGCTCTCAGAGGCTATACGTCTCGCTCGTGGAGCGGTACAATCCCGGCATGGACATGGATGAGGAGGAGAGGGTGCGGCTCACGGCCCGGAGGGTGGGTATGGATATGCCGAAGCTGTATGGGGGATCGAAATAAGTGATGGAGTTCTTCGGGCGGAATGGATTCCGGGGAGAACGAGATGGAGGAATGCCAATAGGCGGCATCATGGGCCGGTCAAAACGGGGGGAGGGGGTGCATCTATATGGACTAATTCAGCGACCAGCACAGGACGGCACAGACCGGAATGCAACCAAGAGATGGGATGTTCAGGAGATGCAGCTCGTGAGCAGGCACCCCCCCCCCCCCTTCCCCCCACACTGGGCCATGCGGCGCCGTCAAAACAACGAGATTCATCGTCCTTGCGGGTGGTCGGGACGATTCGCACCGGCACGCACCAGAAAGCGAGGGCACGTCGTGACGGGGGGGGGGGCCTTGTCGTAGTTTCGTGCAAGGGGTACTGTGCCCTCGGGACGATGGACTGTGTGGATTCATGGATGTGATTCCATGACGATCCAATGCACGGGATGAGCACGGCGATTCGGTGCACGAGCATGGCATGAGCGATTGATGTATGTGTGCGATTCAGTTGAAGGATTGAAGATTTGTGGGCAGCATGAACCATTCAATGTATATAATTGGGCTATTAATTCAATATACATAACTAGCATGACAGTTCAATGTATATAATCAGCATCATAATTCAGTGTATACGATCAGCATGAACGATCCATGTATGTGATGAGCCCCAACCACGAATGTGTGTAATCGGCATGAAAAGCTCAGTGTATATGGTCAGCATGACGATTCAATATATACAAGTAGCCTCACCGTTCAATGTTCATGGGCATGAGGATGCATGCACATCGTCGGCATCATGATCGTGTACAGGACCAGCATGACCATCCAGTCTATAGAAATAGCATAACGCGTTTCACGCTGATCAGCATGAACGTGTCCTGTAGCTTCAATGTGAGCATGGCAAGCTCACGTTGAGCACGACCACTCCATCAACATCATCGGCACCACCAACCGTGTCAGCACATGCCAGTCCAGCAGTCCAGGTTCCCGACCACACCGTCCACGCTTTCTGCCATTGCATGCAAAATGCACAAGAAAAAACATGTATTCCAGTATACGTGTTATGTGGTGGACGAGGTATCCATATTCATATCTAATATACATGCCCACAGACATACGTTCCTGCAGTATATACGTGGTTGATGCACAAGGTATCCATGATATTCATATCTAGTATATATAAATATAAATATATATATATGTGTGTGTGTGTGTGTGTGCATACCCTCCCGCCCAAAATAATAGACCACCCGCCCATGCAACAGTAGCATTCCATCCCCGTATTCCAGCATGCTCTGCCCGGCTCTGCCCGGCTCTGCCCGGCTCTGTCCGACCCTGCCCATCATATCCGTCATGTCCCAAGATTCGCCGGTCCGGCCGTAAACTTCATCTTCATGTTTGTAAGAAGGGTATCGATGTCCAGCTTTCAATAGAAGGAAGTCCAAGTTTGCAAAAAGGAAAGAAAAGAAAGAAAAAAGAAAGAAGCAAAGGAAGAAAGAAAGAAAAGGAAAAAAAAAAGAAAAAAAAAGAAAAAAAAAGAAAAGCTCAAAGCTACCACTATTTCGTGTTATACGTCCTTTAATGGCTACACGCCAGAAAAAGACTCCCTTGTCCTTTAATGCTACACGTCAGAAAAAACTCCCCCCTCTTCCAGCGTCTCATCCCATCCTCCGGTGCTCAACAGCCATTCTCTCGTGCGGTCCTTGACGACTCGAATGCCTTCCCCGAGTGCGCTCTTCCACTGCTCCTCCACGAGGCGTACCTTCTCCTTGAGGTCTTCCGTCAGTCGTCCTTCTTCGCTCTGGCGCATGAGCTGCGCTCTCTGGTTGCGCTCCTCCATCGAGATGGGCGTGCCGTCCGCCTCTGTCACCTGCGTTTCCAGCACTCTCGCCTTGGCGTGCACGACGGCTTCCTTGACCGCGTGTAGGAGACACAAGAGATTGGTGTGTGACTCGATGAACTGGTACGTGCTCTTTTCCGTGTGCGTCAGGATGCTGTAGAGGTACTGCAGGGGATGATGGTGGTAGGCCGGGTTTTCGTCAAACTCGGAGGCCGGGATCTGGATGCTGAACCCCTCGAGACGGGACGGGATGCTGTCCAGCACGCGACGCAACGGTGGTGCAATGTCCCAAAAGGCCGAGAGCTGGAGTGCCACGCCACGCTCGACCGCCTCTTCGAGTACCAATCGAAAATGTCGGGCTCGGTCCAGCACCTCGTTCGCAAACGCGTATTCTCGCTTGGTAGCATCCTCGGCAAAGAATGCCTCGGCCGACTTGAGCTTGTCGAGATTACCCGACAGTCGGTACGGTGTCATGACCACCTCGCAGTACCGCGTGTTGCGCTCCGACAAAATATCGTATATGGCTCGGTGCAGCGACTCGCGCGTCTCAAAAATCCATTTGAGAAGAGTCAGCTTCTCGAGCAGCTCGGGCCGGTCATCTCCTTCTTCTTGCGGCATGTCTGCGTCGATTTGTCCATTATCAAACAAGTGTCGTGCAAGATCATCAAAGAGATCCGTCGCCACCGTGATCCGGCCCGTCAACAGATCATTGAGAGGCAGGACGACTTCATTCTGAAACTTTTCGTATTCTTGCTTCTCCAGCTCCTTTTTCCTTCCTCTTTCCTGATCCTGTGAGTCTGATTCAATAATGGCAGCATCGGCATATCCAATGTTGCCCGAGCTTATTTCCTTCTGCAGGTTGGTCCTGAGTGCCTGTCGACGCTCGGATGTGGCTTTGTCAGAGTCCTCTCGACGCTTGGAGCTTTCCATTGCAAATCTCTCCTTGACCTTGTGCAACTCGGACAAGTCGTTCACCGACCTCACCGATGCTCTGATGACCGCCAGCTCGGGGTGGTTTCTGTTGACGGCGGGATGATGACGAGGATACGGCGGTGGCAACGTCACCAGTCGGGAAACGTCGAGGCCTTCGGGCTTGCTGTGAAGGGAGGGAGATGAGCTTGAGCCGCCCGGAGTGCCGTCTGACAGCCTCGACCGCTGCGGTGTTCCTGCGGCAGATGAGTCCCCATGATCATGCCACCCAGTCTTCTCCAGAGGATAGTTGGACGACGAGCCGTATTCGCTTATGCCGGCGGCACCGACCTCAATTTCGATTCCGGCTCCTGCTCCGGCTCCAGTTCCGGCCCCGGCTCCAGTCCCGTCTCCAGCCACGGCCATGGCCACAGCGACACCGACGGCCCCAGCCCCCTGCTCTTCCTCGAACCATTGGTCCTTTGGCACACCCATATACTTTGATTCTCGTTTCGATCGTTCAAATAGACTAGGTTCGCCTTGGGAATCCGTTTCCCACCATCGGCTTGGCGGACGGCCTCTCGAGCTACCATCTTCGTGATTGTCGCTGACGCTCATGCTTAGTATAGGGGAAAGGGATGGCATGTAGTTGCTTGCCCAATTAATGTTGCTTAGCAGTGGAGGGACTCCCCCGCTCGGTGACGCGGGAAGATGAGCAGAAGCTGGTGCTGAGGAAGATTGCCCGCGGTCCTCCCCGCGCATGACTGAATTTGCGGATCCTCGCAGCGAGCCACGTGAAGGATCAGTAGATGCAGCAGGAGTCCACTCCTCTTGCGATGTTGCTGACTCCCTCCTCGATGCCGCGACTGCCATGGGACGGAACAAATCGCGGGTAAGATCGCAGATTCCCGAGCCCATGGCCCCTATGGCCGACGAGTATCTTTCTCTCCTGATGCGGGATTCTTTGACGATAAAATCGGCAAATAAGCGAACGCGGTCGGCATCCGAAGCCGCCCGAGACTCCTCGGCTGCAAAAGCGCGGAACCTGTCCACCGAGGCAACAGCAAATTGATCGCCCGTCTGAGCAACCACCGTTTGCTTCGTCACAAGAGCGGACGCTGTTAGCTGAGGACGAGACGATTCCCTCGCTCCGGAGCCAGATGCGGATGATGCTGATCGAGTTTGCGAGGGCGGCGTAGGCAACGCTTTGGGGGCCACTACCGGCGCCGAGGCAGGTGTTTGCAGCATCTTGCCCTGGTAAGGAGAGAAGGGCGGTGTTGCTGCTGCCGCCTCAGGCTGGGCAGAGCCAAGGGCGCGGGGGGTTGAGTTTCGGGAATCAATCGTCAGCGAGTCACCGGTTCGTGGTAACTCGGCGTCCCGTCTACCCGCACTTCGTGGCGTTGTCTTACTGGCGGTAAGCCTGCGCAAAAGTCCATTGGAACTCGAGGGAACGACAATGTCGGATATATTGTGTGGCTGGGTCATGGCATCAATGGAGCCGTGAGATGCGTTCCGACTTTTGCTTTCCGTCCGTCGCTGAACAATTGTCTTGTCGTGTCGAACTGCCCGAGCCCGATTCAGCCCTCCCGAACTATTTGATGATCCCAATGGGTCAGAAACATCGGCGGCATTCACCGCCGTTGTGGTATCGATGACCAAGCCGGGAGAGCGACCACGCTTGTCTTGCCTCGGCTGACTGGACTCTGCGGCGTGCTCAATCCAATCGGCCGGCGTAGGAGGGACGGGGCCCAAGGAAGCCACACCGCTGGGCGGTGGCCGACGGGTGGGAGGGGAGATGATGGGAACGCTGGCGCGGTCGACGCTTTGCACGCTATGCGACCTCGAGCTCGATGGCGGAGGACCTGGAGGGGGCGGCGGTAGAGGCATCCCGGGCTCCCATCTTGTCTGGGACGTGGAACGTGAGCGCTGAGAGGTTGGCGTATCAAGGGCACCAGTTGAGGCTGCTCGCCTGGCTGCTGGCGGTCCGATGTGGAAAAGGCCATGAGCAAGAGGCGCTATGGTATGTTCAGGTTCATGATGGAGTGTCGACGGGCCCATGCTTCGCCTCATGTGCAAAGCAGCCGCCTGGGGGTCGGGCGAGGCTGTTGAAGGCTGTGGCTGTGGGTGTTCTTGCTCCTTCTTCCGACCTAGAGACGGCAGGCCAAATCGACGTTCTCGGGAGTTTCCCCGGGCGGCGCCGGCGTTTGGTGGCGGTGGGGGAAAAGAGTGGTTCCCTTGGGGCTCTGGAGATGGTCTATGGAACGACGCCATTGTCATTCTGGATGAAGGCGGAGGTGTCGAGCCCAGCGCAAAAGTATGCTCAAAGGCAGTGCTTAAAGGTCGCTGCTGCCGCGTTCGAGGCGGACTGTACGGAGGAGGAGGCAGCGTCGAGGCTGGAGGAGAATTCATGGGTCAGTTTGGGGGCGGCCAATGTGAAGGCAATAGATGAGTAAGACGCAGAGATAGACATATGTATGTATGTACACATATATAGCAAGAATGCAGAAGGATAAAAGCAAAAAAAAAAAAAAGGGGGGGGGGGAGAAGAAGAAGGACAAGTAGGTTTCACTTATCATACATACCTTGCGCGGCCTCCACCACGAACGGGCGCGATCTCTCGGGCATAGGTGCAGGCGATGGCACCCATTCTTGAGGATTATATGGCTGAATCGCGCTGGCCGGCGTTTGTGCAGGCTGGGCATGGGATGAGGCCATGGACAAGGCAGACATGGGCGAGCTGGGTCGGGCACCGCAGGGACTCAGCAAACTCGTCGTGAGCGGATTGAGGCCCTGGCGAAGCCGCGGCGGATCACGGGACGAAGCCATGTTGGATCGACTGGGCGACCGGGGCGGCCCGCCGGCGAGGCAAATGTCCGTGATGACTGAATCCTGATGGCCTGGATGCGCTGAAAATAGATTGCCTCAGCGCCGGGCAAGCTTGAGGCCGGTGGCAGTGGCGGACATCGAATCGACAAGACGCAGCGCGGCGGCTAAAGAAGGAGACGCCGGCACTGGGCAGAGGGAAGGGAATGGAGATGCGAGACGAGAGATGGCGGTCGACTTGCCGGACGGGCTCGTGCCAGCTGCCAGCTGCCAGCCGCCAGCCGCCAGCCGCCAGCTTGCGATGGGGGGTGGGCGGGTGAGAGTGACTGAGGGTCGACTGACTGACTTGACAGGACGGTCCCGCTCCCCCTTGTCGCGCCATCTGAGCAGTTTCTATTTAAAGTAACAGCGGCGGCCCACCAGACCACATGCAACCCGCGAAAAACAGCGAAAAACAGGCCAAGCACAGGTCCTTCATTCGCAGGCCGTTCACGTGGTCCTCACCGACAGACCCTCATCTTCAACGCCCCCCCTTCCGTCCTCTTTCTTTCCTTTCCTTTCCTTTCTCTTCCTCTTCCTCTTCCCTTTCCCCTCCGATCAAGGACTGTTCTGGCATTTGGAGCGAAAGGACACCGGCAAGCCCCCTTCTCGCTTCCTAGGACCAGGAGTCATGGATGGACCATCTTCCGTCCTGGCATCCGCTTCCATTGTACGACAGCACCCACGACAGCACTGCGAGTAGGAGGGGTGGCTTCTGTCGCTTATTAGTAGCATTGTCTACACCAACAAGACCCAATGGAAAGGCGTGCTCTCTTGACGGAAATGGAAAAGGTACCCAGGCGGGCGAGTGACTCCCATGCCTCTTGGACGCGGAGATATTCCAGATCCGAGTCTTTTAAATCAGGTGGCCCCGTTCAAAGGCGTACATGAGTAAGTTTCTGGTGGGTTGCACTTCTGAACGGGGTCTACTCCTTTATTCATCCATCATACCTAGTACTAGGTATGTATAGACTGCATGTATGTTGGCACGTGAAAAGTGACGTACCGCCTCCGCGACCGATGCCTTTCTGCTCGTCTACTGCCGTACGTATGAGGACGATGTTGTCTGAGGCTCTCTCGTGGACACTGCCAACGCCCACTCACTGGTCTGACCTGCCTGACCTGATTCATGCATGGGTTGGAACTAAAGGGTTTCTGGCCGTTGTAAGCTATTGGTCACGCGCTCATGGTCCAGCTGCAGAAAGTACCTAGATAAGCACTTGATGCCCGCGTTTGGGGCGCGCAGAGCATGCGGGTTTCGTGCATATACAGCCTTTCAAAAACCCACTCAGCTGGACATACACCATTGCAGCGGCAAGGGTCCAGGACATTCCGGACATTGTTGCCATATGGTTTTGGTGTTGAGCATTTCGCTGCAGTAGCTGTCCGCACTTGGGTACTAGATACGTACTGTAGTAAACGTCGTGGTTGGTTTCCCGGCCGAAAGAATGAGTAGGTACTTTACTGAGAAGTACATAGATACATACATATGTAAATATCTGTATACTTATAGATAAGTACCTAAATTCACGTGCACCTGGGTAGGTACATTATGTATCATGTCTCCTCATGTTCCAATTTGCTCCGGTAGTCGTGACGTGCAGTTGTCGCGCTTCCTGGTGGACGAATTGAGAACCTGAGCACGCAGCCGGCGCCTTTTCCCAATGATATTAATAGCATCTGCTGCTGCAACCATGTACCTTGCATCAAGCACTCTGACCGGGAGGAGATGCAAGCACCGCGTCGTCCGTGGACAAGCAAATGAGCCAGCATATCGGGTCACATCGCAAGAGAGCGAAAAACAAGTTCTGAAACCATTTCCGCGTCGACGAACAAGGCCGTGACTGATACCAGGATGGGCTGGTTAATTCTGTATCGCTCACGCTTTCCCCATGCAAGCGTAATCCGCTGAAAAAAAAAAAAAACAAAAAAAACAAAAAAAACAAAAAAAAGATCTGGGACTGCAGTCAGCAACGAATAGTGGAGCACGACGAGGGCCCGCTTTTTCGCAGCTGGTGGGGCCACGAAAAGCTGCCATAAAATTCTAGAGCCTTCTGAGCTTTGGGGTATTTCGCCTTTCCCCTTCGCTCGCCGCACCAGACGCGAACAAACCAAACCATCTTGCTTGTGTACTCCAACTCCAACACACTGCGCTTTGATTTCGTTTGAATAGCTCGTCTTGCTTGCCCCAGCCTCTACAACGTAAGTCTCGCGACTCAATCAATTCCTTCCCGAACAGCCTCTTCTTCCACAGTCCTACATGATGAGACACCAGCTGGCACCAGTCATAGAGTGACTTGTACTCCCTTCGTTGATGACCGTATTTGCTGTGGTCCATGACCATTTCTGATTGCTTGACTGTGGAAGCAAATTGTAAATTTTTTTTGATTGCAACCGTCTTTTTCTCGAGCAAACCTGCTTTTTGAAATACTTGCGCTAACAAGTCAGTTTTCTGCAGTGTCTTCCTTCCCAGAAAAAAAAAAGAAAACATAAAAAGAAAACACCGTCTGTTTCATTACAATGGTTCTGCACAACCCCAACAACTGGCACTGGGTGAACAAGGACGTCTCCCAATGGACCAGGCAGTGGTTTGAGGATAATCTTCAGAAAGTTGAGGCCAAGGAAGGCGACGTAGAAGTCAAGATCAGCAAGGTCCAGAGCATGGATGGTGATGTTGATGTTAGCCAAAGAAAGGGCAAGGTCATCACCATCTTCGATATTAAGCTTGTCTTGGAATACACAGGTAAGGGCACGCGTGAACTCGTAGCATGTACCAAAGGCTAGCTTTGGCTTACTTTTTCTTTGTTGTCGTAGGATGTGCGCCCGATGCGGATGAAGTTTCCGGCACTATTACCATTCCCGAGATTGCACATGATACCGAGCAGGACGAATACGTGGTATGTCTCTGTTCGCCCTCGCTGTAGACTGCCACTTGCGCACCACAGCATTACCCTTGCCATCGATCAGGAAAGAGAGAGAGTGAAAGGCTTATTCTGCTGGCAGTTTGATGTGGATATTTTCTCCGAGTCCAAGGAGAAGCAGCCGGTCAAAGACCTTGTCCGCTCAAAGCTTGTCCCCCTGCTGCGAAAGGAGTTCCCCAAACTTGCCCCCGCTCTTATTGAAGAGCACGGCAAGGACATTCAGCACGCTGCCGGCTCCAACCCATCAAGTGGCTTCTCGACGCCCAAGCTGCATCCTCAAACCTCTACCCTGAAGTCGACAGCCGCCAACTCGACGCCGAGCAGTACGTCCGGTATCGTCAATACTGTGACGGTGACGAGCAACGAAGAGTTCAGAACCACGGCAGACGAGCTGTATCAGACCTTTGTCGACCCTCAACGCTTGGCGGCATTCACTCGCTCCCCTCCCAAGGTCTTTGAGGGAGCCAAGAGTGGAGGCAAGTTCGAGTTGTTTGGCGGTAATGTCTCGGGCGAATACCTCGAACTCGAACCGGGAAAGAAGGTTGTACAAAGCTGGCGTCTAAGCCAATGGCCAGCCGGCCATTTCTCCAAACTACAAATCGAGTTTGACCAGAACGATGTCGACCATGTCACTGTGATGCGCGTCACCTGGCAAGGAGTGCCCGTTGGCCAGGAAGAAGTCACCAAGAGAAATTGGGTGGAATACTACGTCAAGAGCATCAAGACAACGTTTGGGTGAGCCCTTCCTATTTTCCTTTCTTCTGGAGAGAATCCCGCGGCTCGTCACCACAATGCTGACATGTAGGTTGTCATTCAATAGCTTCGGCACCATTCTGTGACGTGGGAGATTCCAAGGCGAGAGTAGTAAAAAAAAAACCAAAATAGAAAAAACAATGCAATAAATGAACAGCACAATGATACACATTATACACATATATACGAACCACCGATACGCTCTAGAAAGCGGGTACGGGACATGGGGTCGGGGCGTGTCTGCCGTGGTGGTGGTTGGGACTGGTAGCTACTAGTTTTTTTTTTTTTTCCGTCTTGATCTGGTCTTTTTTAAGACCTGTATGCGCGTGGATTGTGCTGTGATGACAAGCGTTGCTGATAGATTATTTTGTTTTGCTTTTTTTCAAACCCTCCCAACCCCCTTTTTTTGTGATTGAAAAGTTCTCTTCGACCCATGTATGCTTGTGTGAGAGATAGTATGTATACGCTATACAAAATAATCTACATTTGTCCAAACTCAAACCCCTGTGTCGACACATCCGGGTTGCTAAGCCGTTGCGCCGCCAAATCGATACTCTGAGACGAAAATGTCTCCCAGGTTGTCCCACAGGCCCAAATCGTAGAGATTCTCTACGTCTTTCAGTTTCCACACTCGCTCCCAGTCCCCCTCTCCCGCCAGCGGCATGCTAGCCGGCGGCGGCTTGCCATTTTCCAGAGTGGCAAGTACCATCTCCGGCTCGACCGGCCATCTGGGGCACAGCGGTTCGCGGAAGAGATCCCTCTCTCGTTTGGGGGATAGCTTGCGACGGAAGGCGAGGCCGTCGTCCATGTCATCCTTGTAGACGGACCACTTGAACGACTCGTTGGTCGTGGTGCCGCAGTAGACGAGGTACAGAGTGTAGATCAAGAGGCCCCAGACAAGAGGCGCCGTCATGGCCGCGAGCAGAGCCGCGGCGCCCAGGCCAATGTTTGTCTGGACGCCCCAGCCCCAGAGGACAAGGTACATGCCCCAGCCGTGTCTCTGCGGATGCCACGGCGACCACTCGGCGAAATGATCCCGGATGGACGAGGACAGCAACGAGGCTCCGAGGAGGCCGCCGTATGTGCACAGAACGGCCGTGGACAGGAGGAGCAGGATGAACCAGTGGTGGTTGCCGTACCCGACGCACGAGTTGATGAAGATGCAGTGGTGGTCGGCCTTGGCTATACACCGCTTGCACACGCTGCAGTGCTTGGAGCGAGGAGGTTTGAGGAATCCGCACGTCTTGCACTCGACCCCCGGGTGGAAGAGCGCGTGGTCATACGGGTACAACGCCATGTGGTAGGCATGATTCTCCGGGGTGATGTAGCCCGGGTCAGCGGCGCATGACAGGTACAAGAAGAGGTACGGCGGAGACACGACCGACACGACGGTGAGTTTCGTGAGCAGGGTCAGGCGGTGCCATACGGCTGGGAGATACAGGTACTCACCACCGACCATGAGGACGATGAAAAAGATCTGAGAGAGGGGGTTTTTAGTCTTTGCAGGTACCTGACGGTCCTTTTTTCTTTTTTTTCTTTTCTTATCTTTGCACTTTCTTCTGCGATGGGACGTACAACAATGGACGGATGCCGATCATGCATCAAGAAATGCCCAAACCTGGACACAGAGGACGATAGTGTCCCCGAGGTGAGCTTATTGTCAATGGACAACAAAGCATTCGGGATATGGATCCATATCAAGCGGTGTAAGAACCCAATAGGCGTCCGTCTTGGATCATGTCGACATGAATATAAAGTCAGCACAGGGTTCTGCTGGGCATCTTGAAGTTTCAAAGAAGAAGGCCATCTATCTACTACAAAGACAACACACACGCACACACACCTGAGGGCTGGCAATTTTCCAAAAAAGGTGACAAAAACGGCAAAGCTCACGGAGAGAACCCCAATGATGGCCCATTTGAGCGAAATCATGGCCAATGGCAAATAGCTCAGCCAGATGGGGAGGACACGGGACGTCTTGACGCTGACTCTCAGATTCGCAAGTCGGGTTGTGGCTTGTTGGTGGGCATGCGGGAAGAGCTCTGTCAGGTGGGGACTGAGTCGGGACGCACAAAGGACCTATGACGGTATCATTGCTGCGAGGGGTTGAGGGCAAACAAAATATCAAGCCTTCGCCTTGTTCAAGTCCGAGTCAAGGGGGTCAACTGGTCCAGTCCGAGGTCGAAGTTGAAGTTGAAGTTGAAGTTGGAAGTCTGAGCTTGCGTCGACGACCAATCAGCAGACGATAAGCCGGGTTGGCTGTTAGTACTTAAGCAGCAGCCATAGCAGGACTCGCAAAGTTACCACACGTGATTACGCGACCCTGTCACGCGTCTGCATCCACCATGAATCCATAGAGTCATGGACCATAACCCATTTGCCCATTGTTGCCCACGAGACAACCCGAGTGACGAGACAAGCAAGACAGAAGGACCACCTGAGCTTCCTGCCATCCAGCAAAGAACGGCTTCTATCGCGACGTGCCGTGCGACGCTTCCGTTCCGGTCATGGAGAACCTTTAAAACCCGCATGCCTCATGCCTTTTTGGCTCTTCCTCTTTCTTCTCCAGTATTGATGCCGGATTTCTCGACCACTCGGCGTCGACGCTTGCAAGTCCTGCATTGATTGCCTGACGTTCATGACAGCAGTACCTTGGCTGCGCGTGGGTTAGGTTCCTCGGTACTTCAATCTCCACATTCAAACATGGCGGACCGCGTGATGCACGACGACGCTCAGAATGCGACCAAAGGCCTCATTTTCAAGGACATGGTTTTCTGGGTCGCCCTGAGAGTGCCCATGAGGAGTCATATACTCGAACTGATCAAGGCAAGAAATAAGAAGCGATGCCCACTATAGCGACCCCCCCCCCCCCCCCCCAACCATCCCTTTTTTTTTCTCGTTGTGTGCGACAATCAACCATTGCCTCGGTGCTAATTCTGTTTGTAGAAAAACGGAGGCGTTGTTGTGCCCCTGGAAAAGGACGCGCAAGTGCTGATTGCAGATCATGTGAGGAAGGACGCGCCTTTGGATTCCGTCTCGTGGAAGTATGTTACCGATTCCGTGGCCCATGGCTTCGCGCAGCTGATGGATCGGTACTGTATCATGCGACCGGCCGATTCGGAAACCACGGGTCGGCCAAAGCTGACGAGATCGAAATTTACCAATACGGAAGATGCTGCCCTCGCCAACTGGGTCCTGTCTCATTTCAAGGACCGCACTGGAAATCAGATTTACAAAGAGTTTGCCGAGACTGTGAGCATTCCATGCCCTGCTCCTGCCAGCATTGATGTCCTGCGCCGTCGTACTGATCTGTACCAGCATCCATCTCATCCATGGCAATCGTGGAGGAACAGATTCGTCCGGGTTTTGGCCGCCTATCCGATGCAAAAATTAAACAAGCTTGCCATGTCGGCAGCAGACCTCGCTGTACGATCGACCACCAGGGTCAAACAGGATTCTAAACAGGCCCTTTCGAAGCCTACGTCGAGGACAACAGAAAAACTACCATCCGCAGCGTCAACATCCAGTCAAACAACCCCCACGCCTGCTGCACAGCCTACAAGCCCCCGACGCTATTCGACCAGTTCTCCTCCGGCTCATGTTCCTGCTGCAAAGGCTGTCATTACCCCAGTGGCACCTGCGGAGCAGATACGGCAACACCGCAGCTTATCCCCCCATGACTTCTCTTCCGCTCAGATCGAAGAACTTGGAGTAGAGACCCAGGTCAACATGAGGGATCGTTTCTACCACGATCTTTCCATTTTCGTGGAAGAGAGCGGTGTACCCGTCAACCCCGATCCCGAGCTCAGAGGGAGACGCATTGAATTGTGGGATCTCAGCCAAGCCATTGCCTCGCAAAACGTGCCGCCTGAGGAAGTGGACTGGTCAAAGGTTGCCGAGACTCTGCAATTTGATTGGAGGCAAGATCCAAGCTTGATAGATGAGTTGCGAGGCTGCTTCGAAGAAAATCTTGCCAACTTTTTTGAAGCTATATCCAGCTACGTTCCTGATGATGAGGATGTGCAGGTGCAAGGGGGCCCGGAGACTCCGTCCAATCTGGACTCACCAGCAAGGGTCTATCGATCGCCTCCTCCGGTAGAATCTATCAGAGGGAAACGGCATGTAGAGGATGATTCGTTTTCTCTGAGTGAGAGTCGGTCCAAACGAAGGTGTCCGGATCGCGTTGCTGAGATTCCAGCCACACCGGAAGAGAGGCTAGGTATTTCGAATACGTGGTCGCCTACGCTTTCAAAAATAAGGCAGCAGCAGCAGCAGCAGCAGCAGGAAGTAGTACTAGTCGACGACGACGAAGAAGAAGCAGCAAATGCTGACGACGGCGACGATGGTGATAGAGAAGAAGAGCAGACAAACAGGTCAGGAGCCAGAGTCACTTTCGGGAGGCATGCTCTATCCCCAACCGACAAAGAAGATGATGAGATGCTAGCAGAGGATCCGACCGAGATGCAAGCCAGCTCGAAGCTTTCATTCGGGACTCGGCAAAGTAGTTTCAACGTGACCCCTTCGCAACAACTACAGTTCGAGGCGTCGAATGTCGAACCGATACCTCTGAATCTAGGACGTTCCCGCTCTGTCGGCAGGCCACCTCAATCTAACCAGGTGGAAGCCCTACAACAACAACAACAACAACCTGTTGCCAAAAAGAATACGAACAGCAGGGTCGTCAGACGTTCTCTGCCCGCGTCATTCAACACGAATAGTCAGCGATTTACTGCACAAGAGGCAGAAACGAGGGCACAACAGCCACTGCGACCGATTCGAGTCTCCCCGGACGAAGAAGGACAGAGCCAAAGCATACGAGAATGTGTAGAATATTACCAGAGTCTAGGATATTCGCGATCAATTGTGATGGAATCGTTGAATCGCGCCTCCCTGCGGCCGGGGTGGCCGGCCACCTTGTTGATGGAGCGGCTCCAGAAGAAGGAAAAGATCCCTTCCAATGTCGAAGGTATATGGACCGACCGAGACGATAAAAGCCTGCGTTATGCTGATAGCGTACGCGCAAGATGGGCGACAGCCACTCCGCGGGAAAAGGACAAAGCCAAGAGGGAACTGGACCGGCTTATCAATAAACATACCGAGGAAGATGTTGACCTACGGCGTCGTTTTTTCGCAGCGCAAGCACGGATGGGCTAGTCTCCCCTGGGCTTTTTTTTTTTTTTTTTCCCATTTCCTTTTCGTTTCGTTTCTCTTTCTGCGTTTCGTTTTCTGTCTGTAACAGGATACCACTTTTGCCGGCGCAGCCCTCGTTCTGCTTTACAATCGGCCATATGACTGTTACGACTGAGACTGCTGAGACTGCTTGAAGACGCACGTAGTCTGCTGCATGTGGATGAATGGAGGGTTTCTCGTTGCATGATTTGCTCGAGGGGAATGTATTCATATTGTGTGAGGCTTGGCGGAGATGAATGAACAAGGTGTACCGTACCGACTGTGCTATATTTTTTACTCTGGATATCTCAAACTCGTTGCGCTGTGCATGGAGTAATATATAGTCCATACTTAAGTCATACCTATAAATACGTCGTTTTTCCCACCACACAATCCATGCAAACACGACACGCTCACGTTCATTATCACTCTTTATTGAAGCCACTTCCTCCATCTATCCCCTTACCGGTACGGTCCATAATGCCATCCTTCCCTCGCCATATCCTCCCGCACCTTGTACACCCGCTCCGCCACATCCAACACGGCCAGATCCATCTCAAACACCCTCATCTGCTCCTCCGGGCCCATGGACTCTCCTCCTCCTCCTCCTTCACTCAGCCTCCCCACAATCGGCAGCGCAACCTGGGTCGCACCACAAAACGTCACTCCCTCCTCCCCCCCTCCCTTCATGCCAGCATTCACAAACACCACCCCGACGGCCCCCTCAAACGCCCTCGCCACACACACATGATCCAACAACATCCTCTCACATCCCGGATTCAACCTCGTGCCCTCCTCGCCCCCATCCCCCGCGAGCCACCACGCCGGAATGACCACCACGCGCGCCCCATCCGCCACCAGCGCCCGACACGCCTCCGGGAACATGACGTCCCAGCAGATAAGCAAGCCCATTCTCCCCCAGGGTGTCTCAAACGCGGCGTGCGGAGAGGCCGCATCCGCGGCAAGATGCGACCGCTCCGGATGCCACAGGTTCTTTTTCTGGTACCGGCCCAGGACCGCCCCGTCTGGTCCAATGAAGTAGGCCACGTTGGCGAAAAGGGGCTTGTCTGCCGCGCCGTTGTCAACCTCGCTGTCAACCTCGTGCTTGCTCCGCCGCGGCACCGGCACCGGCACCTCCTCCAGCAGCGTGCCTGGCACGATGGCCATGTGCAGACTCTGCGCCAAGACGCAGTACTTGGCGAGGTAGCCGCGCGAGTGCTGCGCCGTCGAGGCGAGGGCCTCGTGGGAGGGACACCAGCCCCCGAGGTGGTACTCTGGCAGGACGGCCAGGTGGGCGCCTTGGCTGGCCGCGGAGCGGATGTAGGCTTCTGCGCGGGCGTAGTTGGTTGCGAGGGCGAGGGGCTACTGATTTGAGTGATTATTTCTTCTTCTTCTTCTTCGTCTTTTTTCTTTTTTCTTTTTTTTTTAAAAAAACATGGGGGGAGGGCAGATTGAAACCATGACACGGTACGTCGCAGTCCCTTTGTCAACCAACCTCGGAGTAGAGCTGTATGGTGGCAACTTTTATTTTGTTGGTCATTATGGCATATAGTGTCTTCAACGTTGTTGCGTGTGTTGTGATTTCTGGCTTTGTGACCTTGCGTGGTGGACTGCGGCCGCATGCTGTTAAAGGGTTCGGGATTTGAGAATCATCTGACGTCGGTCTTTTGTGCTGTCACTCGAATGTCACTTGCGCGTCCGAGACCCGTCATGGAGGGGGCCAGCAGCTAACAGTAAATTTTAGATTTATAATATATATATGTTGTATTTAAAAAAAATAAAAATAAAAAAAGATTTATATATATTTAATAAACGCGTGCCGGGCAACAGGTTTCACTGGTCAGAGGTGAAGCGATGCCGTGGATGGCAGATGGCAGATGGCATATGGCATATGGCAAGCGAAGAGTGAGGAATCAGGGACACGACGACGAAGCTTCCATGTCATCACTCCATGTACACAGAAGTACCTAGGCCATCCCACTGGAGGGCAGCCTGCACTGGACAGACCCCACATACTTACATGTACATACCCATGTACCTATGTACTTACTAAAGTACTAGTACGCACCACGCGGCCAGCTTACGCCACCAGCAGACTCCAACAAGGCGGGCGGCGACCACCTTCAACAGACACAACCTCTTCTCCATCACATCACAGTTCGGGATATCTTCACCCGCCCGCACTTGGACCAACAGCCTCGGCGGACAACTGCTTTGATCGCTCTACGATTCGCTGCGCGCGCCTCCGGCAACAATTGCTTCACCCACGCTTCGTGCTCCACTAATACATCGTCACCGTATAACGTCACCGGACAACGTCAACGTCATAGCCCTCACAGCCCAGACAAGCGTCCCGCTGAAGTCATGTTCCGGGCACAGGCGGCAGGGCCGTTTGACGACATTGTCGGTAAGCTCCCAGATTCGTTGGACTTGCACGGGACATGTCCAGTCTTCAGTCTCTAGTATATACTCACCCACTGTTTGCGCATTAGCCAGGGCCACCGATGAGAACTTGACCTCGGAGGACTGGGGCGCCATCATCGAGGTGTGCGACAAGGTTACCGGGAATTCAAATGGCCCCAAGGAGGCGGCGCAGAGCATGATGAAGCGTCTGGCGCACCGGAACGCCAACGTGCAGCTCTACACTCTCGAGGTACATGGTTCAGAGAAAAGCGGAGGAGGGGGTGCGAAGTCGTTGAACAAATTCGAAAAGAAAGGGACAAAAAAAGGCTGACTGTGGTGAAAAACATCCAAAAAAAAAAAACAGCTCGCGCACGCTCTGTGCCAAAACTGCGGCAAGCCTATGCACCGCGAGATCTCCAGTCGGGCCTTTACCGATGCGCTTCTCAAGCTGGCCAATGACCGAAATACACACACACAAGTCAAGGCCAAGATCTTGCAAAAGATGAAGGAATGGACCGACATGTTCAGCAAGGATGTCGATCTCGGAATCATGGCCGACGCCTACCACCGCCTCAAGCAGACCAATCCGACCCTACATCCACCCAGTGCCCCCCAGAAGCAGGGCCTCACCGATGCGGACAGACAAAAGGAAGACGACGAGCTTCAGATGGCCCTGAAGCTTAGCTTGCAGGAAGAGGAGCGCAAGAAATCGGCTTCTCAGCCGACAAGCTCAAGCACTCCGGCCCGAGCGGGCGGACACCAGCAGCCAGAGTCGGCAGCGGCAGCGGCAGCGGCATCCACAGCACCGCCAGTTCCTGCCGGCACGACGGCGGCGACTGTCAGCCGAGTGCGCGCCTTGTACGACTTTGTGCCGTCCGAGGCCGGAGAGCTCGAGTTCAAAAAGGGCGATGTGATTGCCGTGCTGGAGAGTGTGTACAAGGACTGGTGGCGCGGCTCCTTGAAGGGCAACACGGGCATTTTTCCGCTCAACTACGTGGAGAAGCTGACGGATCCCACGCCCGGGGAGCTGCAGAGGGAGGCACAGATGGAGGCTGAGGTGTTTGCCGAGATCAAGAATGTCGAGAAGCTGCTGACGCTTTTGAGCGCCTCCAATACTGCGCCTCGTGAGGAGGATAATGAGGAGATTTCGGTACGCTATTCCCACAATGGTGGTCGTTTGTTTGTTTTTTTTTTTTTTTTTTTTTAAAAAAAAAAAAAAAGTACTGGCAACAAGGAAAGATGTTCCGTATGGCTAATCAGCACTGTATAGAAACTCTATCATCAGACGCTGGCGATCCGACCGAAGCTGATTAAGCTGATTGAGAAGTACTCACAAAAAAAGGGTAGGTGTGGGAACTTGTCAACATTCATCGTGTCTTTTCTCCCACCCAGACTGACTGACATGGCCGCACATAGACGACTTCACGCAGCTCAATGAAAAGTTCATCAAGGCGCGTCGGGACTACGAGGCCCTGCTGGAGTCATCCATGTCTCACCCCCCTCAGCACAACTATCAGCAATATGCCATGCGTCCGGCTCCTCCCGGGCATCCCGGGCAGCAGCAGGGCTATGTGGGCGGGGGATATCTCCACGGCCGGCCACCACCTCATGAGGCTTACCATAACCAGCAGGTTCCTTCGTCAGGTAAGTAGGACTATGGGCGACATTTCTTGGCTAGTTTCTCTCATGTTGTTTTATTTTATTTCTTTTTCACCTGTCTTTTTTTTTTTTTTTTCTCTTTTTTCTTCTCCTCCCCCCCCCCTTTTTTTTTTTTACCCCTTATCTTCTCGGCATAGTGTGCATCAAATGTAACCAAGACTACCTTTCGCAGACCACCATCACTATCAAACCAGCTCTCCTCCACCCAATGCTCCCAACACCAACTTTCAGCCTCAGGGCACTCCGGCTCCCTTTTACGTCGCCGGGTCAGAAGTCGCACCCCTTGGTCCTGCCCATGCTCCGACACCTAAGCAGCAGCAGTATCCTCCAAGAGACGATACTCCTAGCATGGACCCGTCCACGCACACGTCGTCACCCCCTCCCCCCCAATCCTTTGCTCCCTACTCGCAACGCCCACAGCAGCATCAACAACCACCCAGCACGTACGGCGCCCAAGAGCTCGCCACCTCGGTCTACGACTCTCCCATTGCGCCGCAAAACCCCCCCAGCGGAGGCCCCTTTGGCCAACCCCAGCCATACCCAAACGCGCCGCCTCCCCCGACGGGGTCCGCTCCCCGCCCTCCACAGAATAGTTCCATGTCTCCGCCTCCGCTGCAGCTCGGTGGTCATCACCAGCAGCAGCAGCCGCCGCCATCTCAGTCACAGTATAAACCCTATGTTCCGCCGGGCGCGACCGACGGGTCCTCTCCAAACGATTTCTACAGACAAGGGGGGCAATATTAATACTAGATTGAGCGGGCGGGAGGGTGTATGTATGTGTACGCGCAAGGCCTTTATGCAAGACAGCTAGATCCGATAATGAGACTGCATGTATGTATGTGCGTGTGCATTGTGCATGGCATGGGGCATGGCATATATGCATAGACTAGGCTAGTCGATGTAATAATGTTTAGGTGCCTTCAGACATAAAAGATGAATGGTAGTTGTTCTTGAGCTCTGACCGAAGGAACCTTCAACACATCTAGGGTTATCCCCGCGAGACGATGCCAAATACGTACAGTCTCAACACGTCCATCTATACCAAAGAAGAAGCGTTTATCGCGCATTCACAAGGACAAGTCTGGTAGAGCCGTTAGGCGTGGGACATCATGGCCGTCCCGTGTATAGCACGTGGATTCAGCGGTACAAGTGCAGCGTTGTGAGAGGTTATACGAGAGGGAGAAGTCCTAGGTGCTAGATGTGTGCGAGGTAGATGCAGTTTCAGCGGGAAACGGGTAGAAGGACTGAGAGAGAGGCTTGAGGTGGTTAGGGGGGGCTTGGGCCGTGGGCAGGAGTCAGGAGTCAGGAGTCTTGGAGGGAAGGTCTTGGGGAATGGACCACAGAGAGGATTTCGCTATTCTACTAATCGAGATGTTGGAAACAGACGTAGTTGGCATTACATTTTGCTAAGCAACCCATTCAAAAACAGCACATACATACTGGACATTACAGTCTGAGAACAACTCCATGGTCTCGTGGAACCATCCCTATATATAAGGAGGTTCCCACGCATGCAATGTAGGAATCGACATCTTTGACCATACATACATACAGTGACTTCATAATTCCTTTTTTTAAACCTCTAAAACGTACTTTTAATAAACCTTTCAAGCTAACCCAGTAGCCTAGCCAATACACTAAAGGGTGAGAAAAAAAGATACTGTTATGTTATATACGAACTATGTAAGATATGACATCTACATTAAAAAAGAATATATAATAGTTATTGAATTTCTTTACACTTTAAACGTAGGGATTAGATAAGCTCGCGGTACGCTCAGTTGGTGAAACACGATTCGTCAGGTCATTTTTACATTCGACGACACAACCTGTGGCGTGTATAGCCGTCATTTCATGACTTATGACGCATCGCGTGATCCCGCCGATGGGCAACAGCTTGCAACACCATACCTGGGCATTACAGTCTGGGAACGACTCCATTGCAAAAAAAAAAACAGGCCATACTTGACATTATAGTCTCCTGCTCAACCCGCCAGTGAACTGACTGACACGGCCAGAAAAAACGGTCAAATTGAACTTCCCACCCACCACGAACACGACGTAGCGCATCCCAGCAGCACATCTCGTGAAAGATAGGCACTGGCCCAACGACTGACCCTCTATACAACAATGAATCAGAATGAAAGGCACGATGGTATTACAGCCCGGTACTCGATCCGTTGGAAAACAATGCACCGAACAGTATCGTTCCATACATCACTGCGTAACAGACATCATAGTCTCGAGATAGTTTGTGAGAAACTGGGCATGGACATTTTGTCTATAAATAGGCTATAACGGACCTTGCAGTCGCAGAATCAATTAGTACGAAAGTGGGTTTATACTCTATCTGTAGAAACTATGCCACAACGGACAATATAAGTCTCGAAAGAAATTCGTGAGAAAATGCCACACTGGCTCGTACTGGTTCGTTACAAAAAAAAAAAAAAAAAAAAAAAAAAAAAACAGCAATGCTTTGCAAAACCGAAAATCACATTCATGGCTCGAGTTCATCACGTCAGTACTGGTGCCTCTCACCCTGCTGGGACCACGAACCATGTCTCGTGGCGTTCTTTTCTCCTTGTTTTGCTTTCTTGACTCCATAATCATGATACTCGTGCAAGTCCTATTCTAACATGACCCGAACAGACATGCGTTTCCCATGCTTGCTTCACATTCTTTCTCTTGTCCAAACTACACCTACCACCTCCTCCCAAACATGGCACTCTCCTCCCTCGCAGCCTTCTTCCTCAGCACACCTTCCTGTCCTCTTGCACTTGCACCTCGTCCGCCAATGAGCCTCCGCCGATCCTCTAGTGGACCCGGCGGCGGCGCGCTCGCATCATGGTGACCATCAGACTTGAATAGGTTGATAATCTCATGGAGACCTAGCTTGAAGGCTTCCTTGCGCGCACCGCCCTCGATTGTCTGCTCCGCCAACTCCCGCTTCTTGTTCTGCAGGTCTAGGATGCGCTCTTCTACGGTATCTTCCACTGTGAGCTTGTACACGACCACGTCAACCGTTTGGGTCAGTCTGTGTACTCTATCTATGGCTTGTTCTTCGACAAACTAAACGTCAAGAAGTTGTTAGCATCTTCTGATCGTTACTCTCCCTCGGGCGTATCGAATTACAGAGAGTACAGGTATGAATTCCGAAATTTTTGCCACCCAATTTTGGTGTACATAGTTTCGGGATTACCTACGACCCATCGTACGTGGCGGGATCCATGTAGGGAAAAAAAAAGGAGAGGGGACGTACCGGATTCCAAAACGGCTCAACGATAATGACACGCGTTGCCGCCGTCAGATTCAGACCCAGACTGCCGCACTTCAAGCTACACAGCAAGATGCGAGTCCTTTTGTCTTCGCGCAGTCGTCGGAGACTTTCTTCGCGCGCGTCGTTCCTCATGCTGCCGTCATAGCGGACGAACTCAAAGCCGTCCTCGTGAAGAAATGGTTCCACAAGATCGAGCATCGAGGTAAACTGAGAAAATACAATGAACTTGTGCTGGTCGGCTTCCTTCCGGAGAATCTTGGAGATTTCTCGGATCTTGGCGGATGCACCAACTTGCGACTCGCTGCCACCATCGCAACCGTCATCCTCATCGCCATCGAAAGATGAGCATGACTCCGCTCCTGTTTCTTCCGCATCTGAAGAGTAGTCGTCGTCGTAGTCGTCGTCGTCGTCGTCATTGTCGACACCATGTTTTGAAGCTGACCCGACAGCTCTGGCGGGCATTCTTTCTTTGGCCTTGGCTGATGGTGTATCCGTCAGAGTCTGCGCAGCCATGGCCTGGGTCAAGGCATCCACAGAGAGTAGGGACGCATCGTCAGCTTCGTCAACGGATTGATATCCTTTTTCCTTTCTAGCCGTTTCGTCGTCAACAACAAAACTGCTCAGATTGCTCTGATCTTCATCGTGGACTTTGTCGTCGTCATCATCCGAGTCATCTGACCCAATCCAATCGCCTCCACCTTCAGCGTTTTCGTCGGCCTCGCCACCTGCTTTGCCAAGGTTCAAGTCGCCGCGCTCCTCCTCTGGTACAAGCCAGCTGCCATCGCCCTCCTCCTCATCCTCGTCGTCGTCGCTATCGAGGACAGCGTTCCGGTTGCGAAGTCGACGTTGAGCCCTTTGAGTGGGTCGTGCACCTGCTTCTTCTGCCTTGAGGGCTGTTTTCTTGTTTTTAGCCTTCTTACTCTTCTTGCGCCTTGACCCCTTGTGTGGCGGCCCTTTTTTCTCCTGCACCCGACTGTTAAACAGGTCGAGATCCTCCTGACAGTCCGCACAATGATCCCGTTTCGACGTGGAATCATCAGGTGACAGCTCTAGGCCGCAAATCGAACAGCTCTTCGTGGCGATACCCATTCCGGCGAACATATCGACCATGTCATTGATATCGGTGCTTTGAGACTTCTGCGTGGACCCGGTAGATAAGGCATCACTGTCCTTCTCCAGCTTGCCCTCCACCAGTTTTGGGTGGTTACATACTTGCCGCAGCCGCAGCAAGAGTGTAAACGCGTTTGCGTAGCTGACCTTGTTCTGCATCATGACTTCCATGTTCCTGTCCGCGCGAGCCTCTAGGCGGTCGTAGAATCTCCGCTCAGCCGGTGTCAGCTTGGCAGAAACCGTGATGACCTTGCGCTCGGTGTGTCTGAAGCCCGTGGTAGACGCTTCGCCTTCGGCGCTTGGCTTGCCTCCGGGATTCAAGGCCCCATCCACTTTCAATATTTCCTTTGTCCGCCTCTTCATGAAGCAGCGCAGAAGGCTATGTAAGCGGCGGATGGCAATGTGTCCTCGCCCATTCTTCATCGGCGTATCGATATGCTCTCTCCACTGCTTGAGGTCGTCATACGGCCTGATGCGAAGAAACTTTACTAGTGACTGAAGGTCATCCAGGTTGTTCTGCATCGGCGTTCCAGACAAGCACCATCGGTACTCTGAGCGGAGTGCATAGCAGGCTTTTGTCGACTTGGTATTCCTGTTCTTGATGGTGTGCGCCTCGTCCAGAATCACCCGCCACCAGCGCAATCCAAAGCAGCCGACCTTGACATCGTTCGCAGCCTCTCCAGAGTTGCCAAATTCAGACACCAGGATCTGGAAAGTGGTCACGACCACATCGTACTGTGCCAGTTTCCTGGGGTCTTTCGTTCTCTGCGGGCCATGATGAACCAAGACCTTGAGGGCATGCGAGCTTTCAATCTTGTCCGCAATCTCATGCTCCCATTGTCTGATGAGCGAAAGCGGTGCAACTACCAACGTGGTCTTCTCAACGTCTTCAAACTGTTTCTTCCAGCCAGCACTACCCTTTTCCGGCTTGCGATTGGTGAGGATGAGGGAAACACTCTGCAACGTCTTTCCCAGGCCCATGTCGTCGGCCAATAGACCTCCTTTGGGCACCCTGCCTCGTTTGACAGGGCCGAGTTCGCGGCCACGCATCCATTCCACGCCTTCCACTTGATGTGGCAACAGCTTCACCTTTAAGCCTTCGATAGACCCATCTTTCCCCGCAGGACTCTGTTTTTTGGGCTTTCCTTTCGTAGATTCTTGTTTCTCGTGTGATTCAACCTCTTGGCTCTGTTCCGCCTCTTTGCGTTCAGATCGGGGTTGTTCGGTGGATTCGACCAGTGCTCCACCCTTCTCCTTCTTCTCCTTCTTCTTCTCCTCCTTCTCCTCCTTCTTCTTCTCCTCCTTCTCCTCCTTCTCCTCCTCCCTCTCCTCCTCCTCCTCCTCATCATCATCATCGTCTTCTTCCATGCCACCTTCTAACAGGGCCTTCAGGTCCGCGCTTGCTTTCGATGGATCAGTATAAAACACCTCGTCCGAGTAGGTCGATTTCACTCTGGCTGAGCTATTGGAGTCAAACATAGGTAATGGCGGCGCCCTGCGCTCTTTGTACGACGGGGGCTTTGGGCCCGAGATTTTTGTACCGCCAAGGTGGTGTTCGGGTCGGCTCCTCTGGCGGATGAAAATGTCGGCCTTCTGCTTACGAGACGACACCATCTTCCCCGGGTGCCCAAACGCCGATTGACTGCCCATCGTGCCGCCGAGACGGGACTTGTCCACGTCCTTGAGAACCGATGCCTTGATTGAGCCAAAGGCGCGATGGAGCTTATCGAAGTCGTCATCGAAATCGAAATCAGACGTGCTTTCGTTTTTGCGGGTGACTTGGCCACTAGCAGCCGCCTTTGGAGGCACGCGTTCGTTGACCATGGCGCTTATGTCTCGAAGAGCGGCCGAGCTGCCGTGAATCTGGGAGGAGAAGGGTTGGGCGAGACTTGCACCACTGGCAGAAGAAGATGGGTGTTGAAGAGACGAGCTGGGAAAGTCTGTCTTCTTCTCGGAAGCAATGTTGTTTCTGGGTTTGAACGCGAAAGCTGCACCCGGTTTGTCTGGACGGTCGGAGCGGCTCGGGGCACTCATCGAGACAGCTGTCGGGGCAGCTGTTGCGTAAGAATCAACCTGGTCATTCAAAGACGGCTGTGAGAAACTACGAGCTCCAGTCCAATGTTCACAGCTGCCATGTGCCGCCCGTTATTTTAGTGTTGGCTACAAACCTGCCGTGACATAATTGCCGTGGCAACGGCTTGCCCCACATGGTGGTACTAAGTCGAAGTGGTCGAGCAGTGGCACGCAATTTGTCACGGCACGGAAATAGACAATTGTGTAGGTTAGAACTCTACTTCTATTTATAAGGACTAGAAAAGAATAAGAAAGCTAGAGAATAAGAATAAACTTCCTAAAGTTTTATTCTCCCTTTTATACTTTATACTTCTTTATTTTATTTATTTAAGTTTCCTTTATTAATTATAGTATTTATTATAAAAAACTCTATTAGTTTTATAGTTAGTAAAAGTAATACTTTATATAGGTTATTATAGATTCTATAGTAAAGATTATTATAATAATATTATATACTTTAAATATATTATTATAGATTTTCCTTATTTTAATTTATAATAAGTTTACTTTATATAGAGTTAAGTAATTATTATTTTATAGTTTTTATATTCTAAGCTTATAGCCTATAATATTATCCCTCTTTTTTTAATATTAATATACCTTTATATTAAAAAAATTCCTTATAGTTTTTATTTTATATTTTATTTAATAGCTTATTAATAAACTATATTATAAGCTTATTACTTAATTATAATTATATACTTATAAAAAATACTAAGCTATATACCCTTAGTATTTTTATATCTAAGCTTTTTTAAAACTTTATTTACTATTTTTATTTATTCTTTACTTTTTTTTTCTTATTTTATATATTCTTTTATAAAGGTTTTAAAATAGCTACTTACTTTTATTTCTTTATTTTAGCTAAGTTACTAAAGCTACCCTTTACCTTTATAAAGGTTTTTTATATTCTTTTCTTTTATTATAGACTGGCCTAGAGGCTACTGCAATCTAGCGTTAATAGAAGATATTATTACTTTTAAGGAGAAAGGAAAGGGAGAAAGGAATCTTCTATAGTTTTTTACTTTATTTATTTATAAGTGCCCTAAGTAGCCCTACTTAGGGCTAGTAGGGCACGCGCCTAGTAACCATTATTCCTCTACAGTGTAGCCTCTTCTGCTCCTCTAAGGGTCCGAGCTCCTAGCTTAAATCTATCACACTTTTTAACTTAAAGAATATTCTTCTTTATATACTCTATATACTTTATAACCCTTAGCTATACTAAGATATTATCTTTAAATAACCTTAATAATAGTTTTTTTTTATATTTAGTAGTATTTTAACTATTTTTATAAATTATATAGTAGCCTTATTATATTAAGGTTTTTTTTATAAAAGTTTTATAGTTTTAATAGCTAGTAATAAAGTTTCTTAATATTATATTACTTTAGGTTTTTATTAGCCTTTTTTTATTTTACTTAATATTATAAAATACTATATTATATTCTTAAAGCTATAATAGTTTCTAGCTATTATTTAATTTTTATATTTATTAACTTAATTAATAGTTACTTATTATATTATTTTAATAAAAGGTTTTTTATAGCTTTTTATAGCTTTAATATATAAAATTATTAATATACTTTAATTATTACTAATATATTTAGCTTAAATATTATACCCTATTAACTTAAAACTTTATATAGTTTAGCTTATAAATTATTAAGTTTTTTATTAGGTTAATTAAATATTTACTTTTTATAGTTTATATATATTTAATTTTCTATATTAAAATTAATCTTTTAATACTTTTTATTAATAAATATACTTTATTTTTTTTATACCTTCTTTATATTACCTTTTACTATATTAATAGCTTTTTATATTTATTTTATATAAGTCTATACCTTTTTCTTTATTATATAACTTAAGAATAAGTTAAATTTTATTATTTATACCTTTTAATTAAAGCTTATTTTAAGTTTATAGCTTATTTTTACTATAAATAATAATAGCTTTATAAAGTCTTAAAGTAAGCTTACTTAAGCTATATTTATAAATAAAAGGAATTCTAATTAGTTATTTTATATATAATTTATTATTAATTATAATTACTAAATAAGGTATTAGTTTATAATTTTTATTTATTTATTTATCTTTAAGTATTAAATAATAAAGAGTTATATTTTAATTTTTAAGATTTTATAAAGCTTATTTTAAAACTTTAATATAAACTATATTCCTTAGTTTAATATAATTATTTTAAAAATATCTATATATTACTAAATATTATTAAAGAATAGCTATACTATTACCTTTACTTTAATAGTTTTATAATATAAAATACTATATAACTGTTGGAATTGCTCTTAACGGCAAAACCTCGGTGCAGGCAAAACGCCGGGTGCAGCGTGTGTGGGCGACCGGGTGGGTCCGCCACAACCATGCACGCGGTCTGATTGGCTGCACTGCTGACTGTATACGTAGCTATAACACTACCTTTTTCTTACTTTATAAGCTTAGCTCTTAGCTTAAAAGAATTATTAATAATAGACCCTTTTTATATTATTTTTATTATATATATATTTTAGTATTTATTCTTTCTTTATAAGTTATTTTTAATACTAATTAGTAGTTAGTAATAACTATAAATTTATAAGGATTAATTATAAAAGAAGAGATAGCTTTTAAAGTATTTAAAACCCTTATTACTATACTAAGAAAGGAAATTTTACTATAACTAATAAAGTTAGACTTTAATAGAGAAAGCCCTTACTATTAAGTAAATACTAATATTTATTTTATTTATTATAAAAAACTATATTTTAAAGGTAAAAAACCTTCTTTAGAAATAAATAAAAGAAAGGCCTTGAAAGATTTAGCTACTAAAGCTATAGAAACTAACTATAGCTTTACTAACTTTTAAAAATACTATTTAATAAAAAATATAAAAAAGAACTTATAATAATAATAAAGCATTATTAATTACTAGTTTAATTTACTTATTAAAAAACTCTCTTTTAAAGTAACTTTACTTATTTAATAATATTATTTTATTAAAATAAAAAGGAGCCTATAAAAACCCTAACCTTAGTAATATAATAATATTAGCCTTTAATAATTAAATTATATATATTATTAACTACTATAAGTTAAGAGAATAAACTAAAAAGAAGCTTATTAATAACTTTTAAAAAGACTTTTAAAACTAAAATATCTTTTACTTTTAAAAAATAAGTATATATTTTTAAAGTAGCTTTTAGGATTTTTTATAAAATAATTAAGTTTTATTTATAAAAAGGATTTAATCTTCAATTCCCTTTTCTCTCTTTAAACTACTTAAGTATTTAAATTAATAGCTTAAGGAGATATTTCCCTTTATTAAGGTTAAAAATTCCTTTTATTATTTAAGGCTTTTAATACCTTAATTTTATATATAATTAAGCTATTAATATTAGTTTATATAGAATCCTTCCTTAAATATAAGTTATTACCCCCCTTTAATATATTTAAACCTAAATAATAACTTTTATAAGCCTTATTAATACCCCCCTTTATAGCTTAACTTTAATTTCTTTACTTATACTTTTATTAATTAATTTAGCTAATAAAGGGATTCTTTTAAGAAAACCCTAAATTTTTTTATAAAAACCTACTTAACTAAGCCCTTTAAAACTTATTATATAATAATAATTTAGGTAGAATCTTAAATAACTAAATATAATAAATTTTAAATAAACTTATAAAGGTATATATAAAAAAGAATAAATATACTAAAAAAATATATAACTTTTTTACCTTAAAGGTAAATATCTTTAGAGATAAGTATATTTATTATAATATCCCTTTAGAGATATAGCACTATACTTTTCTAATTATATTAATAAAGAATACCCTTATATATTATTTAAATAAGTTAGTTTATAAAAAGCTTTCTTTTAATAAGCTTACTACGTATATAAAAAGTAATTTTAAAACTAAGAGTAATTAGTACTTTTATAGAATTAAGTAGAATATTATAATACTATAAAACATTATTAATAATAACCTTAATAAAACTAAGCTATAATACTGAGATTTTCTTATTAAAAACCTTAAGAGAATCTATTATAGTCTTTTTAACTCTTTTATAGTTAATATAAAGCTTTATTAATAACTTCTTACTTTTATTAGTAGTATTTCTAAATATTATAATACTTTTTATAGTTACTTACTAATTTATAAAGGGATTATAAATAACCTTAGGAAATACTTTTATATTAAAAAGGCTATAATTTTTATATAATAAATAATAAAAAGTAATACCTTTTTTATAAAAAATAAAATATTATTTATAAATAGAAAATATAATAAAGCTATTATAACTCTATATTCTAGAATTTTAAATTATAGAAAACCTCTTTATTCTTTCTTTTTTCTATAAAAATACTTTATTTATAGTAAATAAGAATACTAATTTATAAACTACTTTTAATATAAGTAATAATAAGTAAAAAAGAAGTAATAAAAAAGTAGTAAGTATAAAAACCTTTTAATTAATAAGAAATTTATTACCTTTTTATAAACCTTTAAAGGTTTTTTTAAAGAAAATAATAATAATAAAAGCTTTATAAATAATAATAATAATACTAAGAACTATATATAGAAATTTATAAATATATTCTTTATATTTAGAATATATAAGTAAAAGACTAACCCTTTTTAAATTATATATACTTAGTTCTTTTTAGCTACTTTAGCCTTATTAATTAATAATAATATTAATAAAAACTCCTTAAAGAAGTATAGGTTATCCCTATTTAGAATTTTTAAGGACTAGGTATTTATATATAGAATATTTAGTAATAACTTCTAAACCTTTATTATACCTAATAACTACTAATGCTTTATTTTAAAAAAAAATAGATTAAAAAGGTATTTTAAAGTATTCTTTTAAATACTAATATAACTAAAATCTTAATTATTAGAATTACTTAGGTTAAGGCCTTTATTAAATAAATACCTTACTTTTAAATTAAAAATACTTAGTTATTTAATATTATATTTAGTATTAGCTTAATAATTTTTTATAAAATCCTTTAGGTTTTTATAGTTTTTAATAATATTAATTTTTATATTCTTAATATATTAACTCTATTTCTATTTTATATTTTAAATATAAATAAAATAGATATAAAGCTTAATAATCTTTAAAATATATTAATTTAAAGCTAAAAGAGAGTTCTTATTATAAAAAAATAAAGATACCTTTAGTAAACTTTTAAAGCTAAGAAAGTTATTATATTTTACTTTTTTAAGATTAAAATCTATTAACTTTATTAAAGATTTAGCTACTTCTTTATTAATAAGCTTATAAAGTTATTAAAGTATATTAATAAAGAAGCTTATATTAATATAATATAAAAGCTTATAAAAAAATACTACTATTATTAAATAAATAATAAAGCTTTAAGCTAATTTAAGTTTTTCTTTAAAAATAATATTAACTTTAACTATAAGATTTTTATTAATATTTTTTAAATTAATAACTAGCCTATTCTTTATATTATTAATACTACTATAGTATTTTAAGTAGCTAGATTCCTTAAATTATATAAGTAAAAGGCCTATAATATATAAAATACCCTCAAAAAATACTAAATTAATATATATTTTAGCTTATTTAACTAGATTATTTATAACATTAAAAAGAAGTTTATATTTACTAAGTTTAAGTATTTAGTATATCTCTTAGCTATTAATATAAATAAGGTCCTTATAAAAGCCTATTAAAGTATTAATAAAATTAAAAGGTATTATACTTTATTAAAAAGAGTATATAATATTATTAAAAGTAAGGTTAGTAATATCCTTACCCCCTTATAATACCTTTAGATAGTTATTAAAGCTATTAATAACTTTACTAGATTTAATAGCCTTATTCCTACCTTACTTATATTTAGTATATACTTATACTTAATAAATAAATTACTTTTAAGCTTTTTAGTTATTAAAAGAGCTATAGTTTTTTATAAAGCTATTAATAAAGCCTAAAAGTACTTTATAAAATAATAGGTTACTAATACCTTTTATACTTATTATAAACCTAATATAGTACTAACTTATTAATTAATATTATAGTTAAAAGTCTATATTCAATATAAAAAAGGCAGCTAGTATAGCTTTTATAAGCTTTTAAATATTAATAATAAAACATTTATAGTAGAGATACTAAATAGTATAATAAAATTCTATAGTATTATTATAAAACCCTATATATATATTAAGGCACCTAACTATACCCTAAGTATTATAGGAGAAGAAAAAGAGCTTTATAATAATTATAAGCTAACTATAAGGGATAGAGAAACCTTTTAACCCCTTTATAAAGGCTTAGAATACCTAAAGAAGTATTTTTTTTAAATTAAAAACTGTTAAAAGTATATAAGCCTTTGTAATTCTAGTTCTAGGGATCCGGATCCCACCTCTCTTTTTTCAACAGGTTATGAGCCCGGTGGCGCAGTGGTCTGGCTACACTGCACGCACCTTACGTAAAAGCCACTATAGTGGAGCACTGCTCTGCGAGGCCGTGGGTTCAATTCCTAGCTATAACTAGAAAAAAATTTTTTTTTAAGAGTATTAAAATATTAATATAAGCTTACTTACTCTATAGTAGCCCTAGCGT